>JAUMGZ010165622.1:0-15665 GCA_032359645.1 Pododesmus macrochisma
CACACTAGCACGCCCCGGACGGGGATCGAACTAGGAGGTGAAAGGCTCTTATGATTACAAGTCGGCGACTTTAACCATTCGGCCACTGCGGCCCCTAACTTTTGTATCTAAAAATGTTATCTAAAACTAACAAGACACAGTAGGGGTACTGATTAGAGTGCTGTGTTGTCACCTAAAATGTATAGCTTAGAACACTAGTAATACAAAATCGGTTTTTGATTTTTCTTCGAAGAAACTGTAAATCATTTGAAACCATCGAAAACCGATTTGAAATTATATACATTGTATATTATATACCACCAAACAATTGTATATACTTACATAAGATTGAATATCTTTACAGCAGGACTTTAAACATTTATAAATTATAAATGAAAAGTCAGTTCCGCTCGGTTTGTTCTACAACGCCTCTGATCTTGTGAAGTACTTTCTGTGTTTCCTCCTATTCTTGGTTTGTTTTGGCGGTGTTTATCGTCAGTTCTTCTCCCGGTCACATAATTCCGACACCTATTTTTAAACACCCAGAAACCCTTCTGAACGAAAGTTGACTTTTATAGTGCATCCTCACTAAAAAGCATACCGAAGAAACGCTGCAGCACGATTTCTAAATATTTCAAATTTATTTGAGTTCAAGTCAATTAGGCATTAAAGCTACAATATAGCAATATTGAACGCCCTATACGCTGTCATGAATATAATGAATGTTTGACAATGTCATGAATGTCATTTCTGTGTGAAAGTTGCATTGTTTGTAGCTCTTAATGAACCCGTACTTCCTTGCTTTAACAGTAAAATATCATATAAGGGCTTTTACTTATATACAGTATTGTGTTTGTAAACTTCTTTATTCTGTTTGAATTCAGTACTGGGTTTATGGAGTTCTACTTTGCTATGAAGATTGATGAAGAGTTCCTGCTCAAAGAAGTTAGCAAGTTAAAATTTATTATCATTGAGAACGCCGGACACCTGCATCACTTGCCAGACCTTGTAAATCTCACAAGTAGTACTCTTGGACATGGTGACTCTAAAGTCCGCACAGCACATATCGAGAAGTACCATTCCGGAAAATCTCACGACTCACACATTCCACATGGGAAAGCTAAGTCTAAATTAGAAAAAGTCGGACCGTCAGGTGAAAAGAAAAGGACACCAAGCTCTTCCACTAATATTGACAAAATGGCATTGGACATTTCAGACAGTGTCATTCCTCAAACAGAAACTGTCAGTTATTTGGATATGGAAATGTCAACAGACAGTGATATTCGAAGTGATATAATACATTCGTCATCACTACCTAAATATATTGACGAGGACTTGGACTTAACTACAACGTCGGAAGAATCCCTTATAACATCGGAGATGAATTATGAATATTCATCCCTCCAAACTTTGTCTTCCTACGAGGACACACTGAATAGTGCACACGACACATCAGTAATGACAAGTACGTTGTCTCTAATGAAGAGCAAGAAAACTCGTTCGATTGAAGACGAGGCAATAGATGTAAGCTATGTAAGCACAACAGATGCTTATACACCGTTGTCATTTCTCGAAATTCAACCATCCAGGACATCTGAAGAAATATTTGAAACGTTTGCCACACAATCTGAAGCATTTATATCCGGCCTTATAAGCGTGGAACTTGATAAACATATCATATCTCGTTCTATACATTCGTCACACATCTCCTCGTCTACGTCTGATATGCCCATAGACGGCGTGCCGTCATCTGTAAATGATCCAAGCCTCATAACATTGCTTGAATCATCGGTTACGGATGACAATATGGTCTCTTCAGTTGATCGAAACGTATCAAGTAAATCATCAAGTTTTGAGGATATTGACGTTTCCTCATCAACTTACGGATACATTGAGAAATTAAATTCAACTCCAGCTGAGTCTGCAGATTTCCAAACCATGTCTATGGAAAACTCACAAATTATGGAGAACACAAAATTCACAGTATCTGAATCAAATGCAGCTGATGCACGAAACTCAACAAACTTGAATTATGCTTCATCTACGGAACCAGCAGGTATAATGGAGAAATCCAACTTAACAACAGTTCTTGGTTCTGTAAACTTGAATTTTACTTCTTGGGAAAAAATGCAATTCATGGCAAAGAACGGGACATTGATGAAGGAACAGAAAGCTTCAGTTTCCAAAACATCCTCTTTAGACAAACTCGCTAGTTCGTTCGGAGCAACTAACATGACAAATTCCCTTACGTTTGCAAATCTAACTATAGATACAAATAGAACTGAAACAATTAGTTTTGAAGATATGAACCTTAACGCGACTGAAAAGATGTCTGTGGACGTGGAGAAAACGCCTCAAACTCCGTCAGTAATGGAGGAAGGAATCTTCAAAGATTTGTTTAGCTCTGCAGATTTCAACTTCAGTTCATTTGGAAACGTTTCATCAGTAATGGGAAAATCTAAAATGACAGATGAAAAGGTGTTTATAGACTTGAAGAAAACTAACTCAACAAATTCACTAGGAATCGATATGTTAAGCGGTAAGACACAAGAATCAACACATAATAATAATACGTCTCAAACTCCTTCAGTAATGGAGGAAGGAATCTTTAAAGATATGTTTGGTTCTGCGGATTTCAACTTCAGTTCATTTGGAAACGTCACAACAATAACGGGATCACACTTTACGAATTCTACTTCTCTTGGAATTAAAAGCTTGAATTTAACATCAATGGAGAATCTATTGCAGGGATCACCCTTTACGAATTCTACTTCTGTTAACAAAGAGTTTAAGTTTTTGAATAACGATCATACTGGTTCATCTTTTGTGAATTCCTCAAATATTGCAACACAAGATACACATTTTACAAGGTCCATTGATCCTGACTCTCACTCTTCTGATTTAGAAAACCTGCCGACAATGATGAAAGAAACAAATTTGACCGATCTTTTTGGCGTAGAAGGTTTCAACTTTACATCTCTATCTTTTGATAAGCTGATGCTTCAACCACATTCGGGAAATGAACTTTTACCTACTGCAACGAACAGTGTTAAGTTACAACGTGAAAGTAGCCTATCGTTATTAGCTGACAGAAATCAAGGGGCTCATTTGTTTAAACTTCATGCCAATTTAGAACCCCCATCTATGTTAATAGACAGTCCGATCTCATCTTTACTAAACGAAGTCCTTCCATCGCAATTTGAGTTTTTAGGAAGAAAATGGAAAGAATCTGGCAAGGATTTTGGGGACAGTAAATCAACAAGAGCCAATACGTTTGACATGGCAGTAACTAATTATAAAAAAAGTATCAGTTTAAAAGATTTGAATTCTATATCACCTTCAGAGGGCGAACGCATCCAAATGTCCTCTACAGAAGAGGGTTCAGCCCATTCGACAGACATATTTACAGCGCATTCTTACATGAATGATTATGCATTCATGCAAGAGAGTAAAGCCGAAGTGAAATCAAGTAGCGCGGACATAGCATGGATGAGTGTGCGACCTTCTGATTGGTCCGTTTCCGCCTTAGAAGCATCTTCGGACATCATTAGTGCTGAATTTACTGAAACGCCAAGTTTAGTGTCCGTTTCCGGTGGTCATCAGATTTTATCTTCTGACGTATTATATGTCAACACAATGATTTCTTCTTCGGAAAGACAATCGAAAAAACAATTTCCCAAATCAAGTCTAAAAGAAGAAGGTTTAATTGGCACATCTCGTGATACACGTACAAATTCTAGTTCAATCGTATCAGGAAAATACGAACAGTTATTTGTAAATGGAACTTATATTCCATATGATATGAGTACTACATCTGTGGTTGGAGTATCGCCTTCCTTTGAAACTTCTGGTTTAGATTCAACTGATAGTGTTGCATCTTCGATACAAGTATCTTCTACAGAATCATTGAGGATATCTGAATCTAAAATACAAGAATTAAATGTTTCAAACGTTGCAACAGAAATCACGAATGCAAGCGTTGAGATTGATGAGGTTAGAGTAAATTCGTCATTGCGATTCACTAAAACATCACGTTTGTTGACTACTTCTGGAGTTAATGATCTAGAAAAGTCAGTCTTGGCAGAAGCAAATTCCGAAACAACAAATGACACAAAACTACAAAACGCGATTCAAAGGTATCTTGCTGTATTAAAGAACTCAAGTTTTGATGACACAAGTGAACACATAGCAACGGCCAATGCGTCAGTTACTGAACATACACAAGACAAAACTTTCAGTGAGTTTGTCTTACATCAGAGAGTACTAGACACCAGAAGTGATATAAATTTCAACTTCTCAAAAGTGTTGAGGAAAGGAAATGTTATTATGCGTAATGAATCTGCTACAACGAATAAGGAGAAAAGAATAGGAATTCCGAAACTTGCAAATGATTTTCAATTTCCAATTCAGATTCCTGTAACTTCAACTCCTGCAACGGTAAACATACCTACATTATTGGATTCAGCTTTTACAGTTAGTATGAACAATACAACAGTAAATGTTCCTACACTATCAAGTTCAGATTTTATGGTTGCTATGAACAATGAAACGGGAAATATACCTACATTAATGGATTCAGCTCCTACGATTGCTATGGACAATGAAACGGTGAATGTACCAAGTTCAGCTTCTACGGTTGCTATGAACAATGAAACGGGAAATATACCTACATTAATGGATTCAGCTCCTACGATTGCTATCAACAATGAAACGGTTAATGTACCTACACTATCAGGTTCAGATTTTATGGTTGCTATGAACAATGAAACGGGAAATATACCTACATTAATGGTATCAGCTTCTACGGTTGCTATGAACAATGAAACGGTGAATGTACCAAGTTCAGCTTCTACGGTTGCTATGAACAATGAAACGGTAAATATACCTACACTATCAGGTTCAGCTTCTACGGTTGCTATTAACAATGAAACGGTAAATGTACCTACATTAATGGATTCAAATTATACGGCTACTATGCACAACGAAACGGTAAATATACCTACACTATCAGGTTCAGTTTCTACGGTTGCTATGAACAATACAACGGTTAATGTACCTACATTGATGGATTCAGATTCTTCGGTTGGTATGAACAATGAAACGGTAAATGTACCCACATTATCAGTTTCAACGTCTACGGTTGTTATGAACAATACAACGGTAAATGTGCCTACATTGATGGATTCGGATTCTACGGTTGCTATGAACAATGAAACGGTAAATGTACCCACATTATCAGTTTCAACGTCTACGGTTGTTATGAACAATGAAACGGTAAATGTACCTACGTTATTAGGTTCAGCTTCTGCGGTTGCTGTGCACAATGGAACAGTTAGTATTCCTGCATTATTCGATTCAGCTTTTACGGTTGCTATGAACAACACAATTAACATGAACAAACATACAGCGGAACATCTTCTGAAAACGAAAACGGAAAACAATTCAGCCGCACGTTTATCAACGGAAAGTCAAGAAAATACAACTAAACAAATTATTTTAAATTCTCGTGATTTCTTGAAAATGAATAAGACGGGTGAGTCTTTGTTCGAAACACCAATGAATGTTAATCAAACAAATTTATTACATCCTTCAAACACTTCATCCACAAATAGAAGTATCGGATTGCAAGCATTCGAGCAGAATGTAACAATGAACAACAAACAAACAAGCGATTCAAGTACAGCTAATATGACAAGGACAACGTTAGACTTTGACAGAATGGGTGCATCTTTATCCTCAAACATTTCAGTTGAACGCAAATCTGCATATAGTGGTTTTATAGATGGGGAAATTTTGATGAACAATACAACTACGTTGAATGTGACTGAGTCACACATTACGGTTTTAGATACGGAAAATGAAGGGCTAAGTGTGATACAGGAAGATATGAATTTGAAAATAATTAAAAACATTTCAAGTAAAGTCGGAAATATCAAAACAGATCATACATCGATTGAAAAATTCTTTGTGGATACGCCGTTAAATACAGATACACAAGAATCATCACCCTTTTCACTCAGATATAAAGTGATGCATGTATCTGACAAGGATAACCCACTTCCGATAACAAATTTAATGTCATCTACAATGTCAAGTTCAGACACCGAATTTCAACGTGCACTTAATTCTACGAGACAAGAACAAGAGACTTCGGACAATATGACAACTCTAAAAAATCAAGTAACAGATGCAATGACACCAACATATACGTCTATAAATTATATTAACACAACAAACACACCAACGACACCAACACAAGGAGCATCCCAAGGAAAATCAACGCAATCATTGGATGTATTAACATCGACGATAGGACAAGAAGCAACTCTTTCAACTATCACATCCACAACTATATATGTTCCTGATGACACGACAAAGACGCAAATAGAAGCACCATCGTCGTCAACACCAAAATCACCGACACGATTAAGAGGATCGTCGTTAACAAAGGAATCTCAACAAACGCATTCAGGGGCATTTACAACTACAGTGGCAACATCTACAGTAATACAAGGTGAAGACGACGATTTGTCTGAACGCATAAAACAAAGAGAAGAACTGGTAACAACTGTTAATATTGCAACAAATTCATTATCAACAATATTAAAAGATGCGGTAACGGAAGCACTAGTTACGACATCAACTCAATTAGGTGGATTGATAACAAGTATAGTGCCACCACGATCCGTCTCAACACTTCGAACAACGACATCTGAACAGACATCGTCACAGTCAGCATCAACAGTAGATGCAGCTACAACAACCCAATCAGCACTGAACATTGGAAACTTAACATTTGTCCCTAAAAATATGACATTGGAAACAACAACTGCACACAACTTAACAGATCGAGCATCAAAGTCTATTATTGCAAATCTAAGCAAAACATCTACTGCGATGTTAGCGGCTGCGACGATATCTCAACTTGAGACGTCATTGCAAATCAACAATTCACCAATACAAGTAGAAGGACGGTCCAAGTCAAATTCACAATTAACAGAAACCCCTCTTTCGTCAACATCACAAACAACATCTAAACACGAAGTAAGACCACACCTCGAAATTGACGAACACACAGCAAGATCACAGACATCACGATCGACTGCTAAAACGAAACCCATTACAACGTTTGAATCTGCAACAGAAATAAAACTGTTGAATATGACTGGTAGTCATTCTTCAATCATACCCGAATCAACGTCAGTAACAAACCTGACAGCTTCAACATCAACACACACACTATCATCAAAGGAAATATCAACTCAAACAGCCCTACATCCAATGACAATAGGAACACAACCAAGCACAGGAATACAAAGAACAGCATCTAATTCACAGGATACAGGAACACAAATATCAGTAGAAACACAGAGTGAAGAAATACAAACGTCATCACAGCAGCCGGACGCAAGGAATCAAACAAGTATTTCACAGTCGATGGCTACAGGAACACGAACAACATCAGCTCAGTCATCGATGTCGCTGTCGATTGCACCAGAGCAATCAATAACACCACATGAAACCGGAGAAGTAAGTCAAACGACACAGTCAACAACTAAAAGCGTTCATATTCCGGCTAAATCAACAGCAGATGACTCCAAATCTACTACATTCCAGCCGATGGAGGTTTATACACTAATAACACCATCTCAACAAACGGAAGCAAACTTTCTGACAACAACACCCCCGCAAAAGGAGGTAAGCAATCATAAAACAACATCCCAGACGACTGGGACAGACACACACACAACAACGCCCCAGATGGCAGCGGCAACCACAGCTACTACAACATCAGAACCGATAGAGACGGACACACACACAACAACACCCAAGATGGCGGCGGCAACCACTGCTACTACAACATCAGAACCGATAGAGACAGACACACACACAACAACGCCCCAGATGGCGGCGGCAACCACAGCTACTACAACATCAGAGCCGATAGAGACAGACCGTCAAACATCAACATCCCAGCCGACGGGGAAAAGCATACAAATAACAACAACAACAACAACAACATTAACAACACAGCCGACAGCAGCAGACAATCAAACAACAATGTCCAAGAAAGAGGCGGTAAAAACTGAAACTACTACATCACAAGCTACTGTAACGGACAGTCAAACAACAACAACAACAACCCAACCAACGGTGAAACACATTCAAATAAAGACAATACAAACGACGAAGGCAAACAATCTTACGAAAACATCCAAGTTCAATGGGACAGATACACAAAGAACAACAACAACATCCCATACGGCAGCTTACACAGTAACTACAACATCACAACCGATGAATGCAGACAAACAAAAATCTCAGCCGGCCGAGGAAAACTATCAAACAACAACAGAACAACTAACAGATGCAAACATCAACATAACACCATCCCAGTCAGTGGATACATACGCGCATACGGCATCCAAGCAAAATTCGACTGAAAAACAAACAACATCCCTGTACACAACAAGTGAACCCACTTTATCATCTCAACTTACAGAGGTAAACACATCGACAGAAACATCACAATCAACTGTATTAAGACAAGATTTACAACAGTCAAGTAAAACACAGTCTACACAAACCCAATCAGCAGAAACGAAGGAATCAATGCCAGCAACGACACGAACAACACATCCAACGGAACATGTCAATTTCACTAAAAACCAAAATACATCCTTGTTCCAAGCGGCTACAGTAATATCAGAGCAACAAACAGACCCCGCCTCACAAACAACAGCAAACAAAACGACATCAATATCATCGATCTTTACAATATATTCAGTTTCAAGAAATTCATCAGCGGCAAATAATCTTAAAGATTTGAATTTATCGTTTACATCGTCTCAAAATAATGAAACAAACTATCAAACGTCAGAGACAAGTCAACATATCCGAAATGTATCAATACCCTTTTCGTCACGTGGTGAGGAATTGAATAATACAGGAAATTTAAGCGAATCAGGATTAAAACAATTCCAACTAGCGTCGGTAAAAGCGGACAGAACGGTCAGTATCAAAGCGCCAAGCACAAATATGACTATTGAAAAGAATTATACCTCTGAATTTAGAGAAAACTTAGTCAAATTTAATGACAGTGTCGTTCAGGATAAGCAATTAGGCAGAATAGTTACCAGACTTGTGTCAAAAATGAATATTGGTCAAGCTACAGAAGATTCGAGTAATCACAAAACAACAAGTACATCGACTGCAGTCCATAATCTGTCGACGGTTCACACGATAACAACTAAAATTGGAAGTGAATCAAGATTAAATCTAGTGCAACCTACAGTAAATTTAAATATTTCAACAAAAGTCGCTAATACGTCTACAACGGACAAGATGGCTTCTGATATTAGGAGTGGGTCAATAATGAATCTTTCTCAACCAACAATAGATTTAAGCACATCAGAAGTCAGGAATACGTCTACAACAAATGACACGACGACTACATCAACGAACGTCACCAATGGATCAACGGTGCACACAATAACAACTGAAACTGGGAGTGAATCAAGATCAAATCTTTTTCAACCTACAGTAGATTCAAGTACATCAACTAATATCATTAATACGTCTACAACAGACACGATGATACCTGAAACTGGTAGTGAATCAAGCCTAAATTTATTCAAACCTACAATAGATTCAAATACATCAACAAAAGTCACTAATCGGTCAACAGTGCACACTGTGACAACTGATATTCGCGGCGAATCAAGATTTAATCTTTTTCAACCTAAAGTAGATTCAAGCACATCAATCGAAGTAACGAATGCAACGACAGAGGGCACAATGATAATTGAAAATGGGAGTGAATCAAGATTGAATCTTTCTCAACCTGCAGCTGATTCAAGAACATCAACGGAAGTCATGAATGTGTCTACAACGGACAAGAAGACAACTGAAGTAAGTGGTGAAACAAGATTAAATATTGTCCAACCTATAGCAGATTCAAGTACATCAACTGAAGTTACTAATCGGTCAACGGTGCACACGATAACAACTAAAATTGGGAGTACATCAAGATTAAATCTGTTTCAACCTACCGTAAATTCAAATACTTCAACAAAAGTCGTTAATACGTCTACGACGGACAGGATGACTACTGATATTAGGGGAGAATCAAAATTGAATCTTTCTAAGTCTACAGTAGATTCAAATAAACCAACTGAAGTCAGGAATACGTCCATAAAGGACACGACGACTACTGAAAATGGAAGTGAATCAAGATTAAATCTTTTAAAACCTACTTTAAATTCAAGTACATCATCTATAGGTGGAAACAAAGTGAGCTTAGGAATGCAATCTCGATTCAGTTTGTTTAATCCCTTCATGACATCACCGGAAAGCACGAACATCAAAACAACCCAGTCACAGATTGATAGTGATGTTGCAATTAGTGGCAAAGAGTCCAGATTCAACCTATTTCAGCCAATAGCTTAATGTGTTCCATTAAAAACACTAAGGTTCTATATAGTACACCAAACTGTAAGGAGGACCCAAGTCGTATTAACAATGCTTAAAGCGACTGTAATAGAACATAGCAATGCTCAAAGTAACGGTTATTACTGAAGTAAACCGACAAGATGGCATGGTCTATCTGCAGGACGGGTGAATGTATGGATACTGAAGTACTGACGACAATTGTATTTCTGTATTTGGAGATTATGCGTCGACTTCTGGCATGTAATCATTAACTGTAGGTACCACATTGTGAAAGCTTCAAAAACACCAGACGGATAATACTGCGTACCAGACAAGTGAGTATTTGCATTTAATGTGCAGTTGAAATTTTATCACAAATGATTGTACATTCAACTCTTGAACGTATGTGTACTTTCCAAACTGTTTAACATTAGAAATAATGTTCTATACTTTTCATAACAATATAACGTGCCTCATCAAACTTGTTGATATAGTTATTGGTAAACATTTAACCATGGCCTTCCTACAGTATTGGTAAACATTTAACCACCGCATCCTACGTACTGTATTGGTAAACATTTTACCACGGCCATCCTACCATATTGTTAAACATTTAACCACGGCCATCCTACTATATTGGTAAACATTTAACCGAGGCCATCCTACTATATTGGTAAACATTTAACCGAGGCCATCCTACTATAGTTGTAAACATTTAACCACGGCCATTTCAACTTTTGCAAAGGAGAGATTAATTAAAGCATGTACAAATGATCATTCGCAAAGCACATTGCGCATTTTTACACAATTTTGATAATGTAGGGCCAAACATTTAAGATAAGGTTGCCCTTGTATAGTAATCACTCTGTCCGCCCGTCTATGATCAAATCTTTTTAATCACAGCATGCCGTTGAACGCTAGATAAGAGATGTTTTATTTACATTGCAATGTTCTCTAACCAATGGGTATATTCATATGAAAGTGTAAACAAACAGTTAAAAGGTATAAAGATGTGACTTTTCAAGTTAATTTTCTAAAAAAAACAACTTTATTTTGGATGAATCCATAGGGTCGGGGATTAGAAACAAATCATCACAATTCTTGTAACACTTATTTCTCTCTCATCAGTCAATATATTTACCTTAAATTGAAGTATTTGCCTCTAGAATGTCTTATGCGTATTTTCTCCCAAAACACTCTTTTTTGACAAGATTTGGTTGAAGTCAAGATTTGACAAGATCCCAAAAATTATTTAAATCACCATTTATCTCTAACCAGTTTGTATATTCAAATTTAAGTGTAGCATCACATTCTTTGGGGAATGTAGATTTTTTTTGAATGCCTCATGTTAATGCGTATACATAAGTACCGGGAACAATCTTTTTGTAACCACTGACAAGTTTTAAGGGCACCATCAATCTCAAACCATACAGAATGTTTAAAAAAAAACCACATACACACACACTTTATGTATATATTCTCCGGCGTATGTTAATGTGACGTTTGATTGGCATAAGTAAATTAAGCACAAAGAAATGTTTCTATTAAAGGTTTACCAAAAAGGGAGGAGTGTCAATAAAAGTATTTTAATGGATGTTGAAACGTTCATTATTTAATTTTTGTAATTGCATCAATCAGATTTATATGCAAATTTAATCGGCTCGCACTGAGCGGGGCCAAATCAATAACACCAACTTTTTAGTTTGCTCCTCTCATTTTTGATATTCCCAGTTTTATACGATTGTAAAAGAACGTGCCTCATTAAAATACGATGTTCAATCAAATGTTTATATGTTTAAGAATTGTACAATGCGTAAGGAAATGTTTATATTTTGAGTGAACCTAGACAGCTTACAACAGAATTGGTTAATATTTTGTGTTATCGTGATATATTATTAGAAAATAAGATAACATGTATCTTACGAATATTACTATAATTAAGGACGTTATGGACTGACGGCTTTTGAATATTACTATAATTAAGTACGTTATGGACTGACGGCTTTTGAATATAACTATAATTAAGTACGTTATGGACTGACGGCTTTTGAATATTACTATAATTAAGTACGTTATGGACTGACGGCTTTTGAATATTATTGCCTATAGATTACGATTGAATGTGTCTTTTTTAAGATATTGTGCTTATTTTTACATTTGCTCCAAGCCGGAGTACATAATCAGCAGTTTGTTCTTGTGATTTTTTTTCTTCAACATCCGACTTTGTGGGGTTTTTTCCCGGAAAGTACAAAAACACACCTCGAAGTGGAATATTATAGGACTAACATATTTCGTGTGCGACCATAGTCCATTATTTGAAGTATTTGAACTAACTTTGCTAATATATCATCATTGGCTGATTAGCCCATCACTTAAAAACTGCTTTTTATATAATACCAAATAAGATTGAAGGTTTGATGTGTAAATCTTATTTTAATACTGCATTAAAAGTTTTTCAATCGACTTAATCACTTATAAAACCTCGTTACGTCCTCGTAATGATGACACAATGGCGTAAAGGTTTTTTGAGGTTGTTCAAAAATTCAACCAATGCTAATTGACATATCTCATTATCAAGATTTTATTTGTACGTAAATTCCATTTTATTTTGTATGCTCATTAGTGCTATATTTCTCTAGTTTTAATTGTGTAAATAATCTTATAGACTTGAGCATTGAAAGCTCAACATACCTAATCCAGAATAATTGAATAAAGAATATGAGAATTAAAAGTTGTTTGTAATCTACTTTCACATTGTTGGTTGTTTAATTATGTATTTCATACATCTGTATATTTTATCAATAAGTATTGTCTTCAAACAATCGAATTCGTAACGCATATATATGAATAAGTTCTTATAAGAATTGATAAATGTCTTTAGTGCACGAATATATACAAGTTCTAATTTGAATGCTAGTGTTGACATAACAGTTAGTGTGGGTGTTACATATACTGTAGGAAGTCTTCACCCCGAAGCAGCCGTTTTCACTTCTCTTTTGAGGGAAGTCTATTGTTATGGGGGTTTTAATTTTACGTTTGATTCGCCTGATAGTTTCGTTTTTCTTATTCTTTTTCCAGTAATTTAGTTGCTAGTCTATATGGTTTTACGCCTTTACTAAACATATTCTAGGTAACAACTTGGGTAACAATGCAAAACTATTTAATAGAACTAGGTATCTTAATGATATATTTGTTGTATCCACGCTTCACAAGAACATCGTGTCACCTCAATCAGGAAGTTAATTAAAAGGGGAAAGTGTGGAAAAGGCAGGCACACAGGTTCATTGTATCAAATATGTGTTTGGAATCTTTTCTTAACGAGATATCGATTCCATGTCAATATGAAGTATTCCATTGATATTAACTCAGTTTAAAGGAGTATATTTGGCGTACATGCGGGAACATAAAACTGTTAGTTTCATATGCACAGGCTCATTTTACATGCACGATTTGTTTGAAGTTTCATTGTAATTTTATTTTAAAAGGTTGTCTGGACAATTTTCCTTTCTTTATTCGTATTAGCTAAGATATTTAAATGGGCTTAACTACTTATTACAAATGAATACCATTCGCAGTGTACAAATACATACCACATTATAGGTTTATGTGATGTTCCGTTGAATTTGGTTCTGTAATCAGTAGTCCGGACATATTCCGGTGGTGTATTTAATATATTGGTTAAGGCATTAAAGGGGCATACTTTCCTTAAATGGAGCTGTATCAAAAATTTCATTCCCGGATGCTCAAGTTCAGACATACAATGTATACTATAGGTTTGTGTGAGGTATCGATGAGATCCATTCCGTACTTTCAGAGAAAATGTCTGGGCAATTAAATTTCCAGTATTTCCTCAATGTTGGCTAGGACATTACGGTGGAAAACTCGCTCACATTGGGTTGGGTACGCAGGTTCTCATAGCATAGGACACAAGAGTGAAGTTTAAAAAATACCTGTTGAAGAAACATTTATGTACACGTCAGGACTTAATTTTCCCGGTAAAAAGACAGACGGACAAGGGGATCCCAGGTATATCTCCCCTAACTTTGTTCACGTGGATGTAACAAACTAAAAACGACTTTTATAGTGCTTTCACTCTAGAATATCACGTCGTATACATCATGTCCACGCTATCCTACCACCTAACCATCATCAGTTGTAAAATCACCGTAGTCACAAAAGAAACATACTGAATACCAACGAGAATCAGTCTCGTACGTTTGCATACAAACAATCATACCATGCATCAGGCTTAAAGCAATGGTGTTATTTTCATTCGTTGTTTTCGGAGTTTCGACATTACCCAATAAGAATATATCAGGAGAACGTCTAGTTTTTCTTAGGCAAGTTTGGAATTTAAGGTAGAATCTGACAGTGCGGGAGATAACTCTAAATAACGTCATAAAATTACCTCCCTTGGACCATTATCTTATGTGGATGCGCACCACTTATTTCACAATATAACGTAACGTTATCCGTTTTGTTGGACGATTTGTAAAATGTTTGCGAGTGTTCAGGTGTTCTATTTGATAGCAAAAGTTTGAAAATTAAGTTAGAATTCAATTTATGTATTCGAAAACTTCCATTACATTGCACGTAGAAATCTACAGGTCAAAAACAATCGACGGCATGGCCATTGGGTCTGGACATGTTAAAGTTGTAGAGCGCATTGTCATTGTTATGTGTGTCAGTAGCTTAATGTACACCGTGACAAGAAAATAAATAAGAACCTTAAGTATAAATTGGCAGGAAATTTAGAGTAGATTCTAGATGAAGCTTGTTAAACACTGCGCGCAAATATTATGTGTCACACATTATAACATATACAAGACGGTAACGTCAGACAAGAAACAGTCAGAGCAGTGGTAACATATAAGCCCTTCTAGCGTCGAAACAAAGTCATTGTACCGAGCTGATTAGGCCGAGATTTCCTCTGCCCCTCGAACGAATGCCGTTTTCTGATAGCCTAAAACGAATATATCAGAAAACGGCATTCGTTCGAGGGGCAGAGGATTCTCGGCCTACGAGTTGATATAATGCTTGATAAAACCAGAGACCAGACATATCATATCTCTGATAAAACAAAGCAATTTGCACAATTTTATAAATATTAAAACAAATATAGATCTACATAGAAGTGCTAAAATTGCCCAGCACGTCTCCAGTGTACACGGCTACCGAGTGTGCCGTGCTAAATATAGAACTCACATCTGTAGCTATAACAACAGCTGTAAATAATGTGCAAAATCAAAAACAAA
>JAUMGZ010165633.1:0-15662 GCA_032359645.1 Pododesmus macrochisma
CTGTAGTATCCATGTGGTTTATTATGCGCTGCGTTCTTGATGTCCACGGAGATCACGATCTCCGGTTGACCGGGGTGGTAATGGGTAAGGCACAATACAATTGCCCCAGTAAAATACACCCTATGTGGGGATTAGTATCCAGAGAAATACACCCAGTCGGGGATTAGTGTCCAGAGAAATACACCTGTGATTTTAGCACAGATACATTACAGGTAAATAATATAGGTAGATATCAAACCTGTTTTTACAACTTATCAGATATAAAACTTATTCATTCTTGATCAGAAAGAAAAATAAACAATTGAAAAAAGGATGAATTATCCCACATCTATTATCCACAAAACATACAACTTGAAAACCATACAAATCATTACAAAACCAAACTCAACAAAACATATATACCGGTACATATATGTTTTCTAATTCATAAAGTATGAATGTTATTTGTAAATACATAATGTATTTAAAAAAAAACAGCCGTTTTTAGGGTCACCTCAAACTTCGGAAAGTCGCAAATAGTATAATCAAGAAATAACGCAAATTTAATTTTCATTTAATTAATACAATAACGAAAAATAATGACTCGACTTTTATTTAAGTTACATTTATTTACCAAAATATTTATGATCATTACGACTGCAGATGTAAAATGATTACATGTAAAAACACAGGTAAAAAATTATTAATGTGCGCCACAGGTGTCGGGGATCAGCGAGAGGTCGCCTTACCTAACAAATGTTTTATCTCTCCTGTACAGCTTGACCAATGAAGGGACATAAACTTATTAACCATCCGTTTTTCAGGTTCTGGCCTTAAAGTATATGGGTAAAGTTTATGAACAACACTGTACGTATACAAAGAAATTAGAATAGGATTAAATAAATAATCGAAACAACAAAGCTATTCCACAACATTTGATATAAACTTGAACTTCATGAGTCTGTTGCGTTGCGTTTTTGGTTTGTTTGTGTGAGGGTTGGATAAGTGAAAACTCGCCAAACCGCTATAACACAAGTACAACAAATCCTGTCCTCAGGCCCAATGACAACTGTCTTTTGCTTATTTGAATGAACACTAGATTCTTGAATTAACTTATAAAGTTTACTGAAGAGTCACATATAATGTGTATACAAACAAAATAAGACAAACATAACAGTATTAGGCAAAAGAAATATTACTAGCATATACATAAGATGTAAGTAGTAAATTCACGAACTTCTATTTAAAAACTAAAAGCGAAACCAGGTGCTCGCAATGTGGTTAGAAGGGGGGAGTTTACTCCTCGTCACCCTATCTTTACCGCTCTGATTTAATGTTAATTTTGCTACATCTATTCCTCTCCTGTTAATGGTTTTTCTCCTTTGCTCTTTCGTCACCAAAACTTGTGAATTTTTCTTATGGTGACTCTTGATTCTTGCTTCTTTTTAATTGGCGGATAAGGTTACCATACACCGGAATGACGCAGAGGCATCGCGGCGGGTGGCAAATGTGTAGCAGGGAACGCTTACAATATCGCCAGCAACTGGTTTCGCTTCTAGTTTTTTTAATAAAAGTTCGTGAAATTTTTAGTTAATAAATGTATATTTGGTTCATTTTTCTGTGTGCGTCCAACGTTTAATTATTGTTTACCAATGTCCATGGACTTATGGCCTAGAATATTGTATTGGTTTTTCGATTTACTATTTTAGAATGGTCCTAACTTAAATAACTAATGTATATGTAGCAGGAGAAGGTGCGGGGGGAGGGGGAGGGGGGAAGTAAGAGAACTCGACGTAAAGGGCAACAATTCTATCTCAACAACACTGTAAAAAGGTTTTGTGCAAATGAACACGCAATCAAAAAAGAACGTTCAATGTATTCAGTTTCTGTCAGTCAGCCTGCAGCACAATTTCAATATGTAGTGCATTTTTGATAGATGTATAAAGACTTTTCCTAGTAGCTAACTACATAATGCAAATACATAACCGTTAACATATCAACCTGGGCAATTGTGTGAATAAATACGCAAGTGCATATCAAATTGGACTCTATTTTATAGTCGCAGTTACCGTATCAGCGGCACAATGTTTGCTTTGTGTTTGTTGGTTCGCGTAAAATCCTCGGCTGCGACACACCCAAGACGTGAAATCAAGGAGATATTTTCGCTTATAGCTTACCCGATCATCTTCGGTAGAAAAAGGACTGGTTGGCTCGGTGTGAGTTGCCATCAGTACGCATTGTCACAAGCAGAGCCCGTAGGCGTCTCGATATGACATATGCACGGGGGACGTTAACCCCGATTAAAACAAATGCAAACTTTCAGACCCGTAGTCCCATTGAAAAAGCATACCCATTGGTAAATATTTGTTATAGTGGCATCTACGTATACCAAGCCCGTTTTTGAACTCCTGATATCCTTTGGATATCGATCGCTTAAAAGCTGCCGCTGATTCTTACTTCTGACTTTGAAGTGATGATTCTTTTGTCTGTGGCCATAAATGTCAAGACGAACACCAAAGGAATAATGTTTTGCCAATACAAGAATATCAATTGTTAAGAACAATATATAAATGTTGACTGATTAAAAATTTTAACATCTGTTTGATCCACACTTCATTGCACTAAGAAGTCTCTGAAAAATGAAACAAAGTAATAGATAGTGTAGTTTTTCAAGCTTTCTTCGCCCGATTTTTCTCCACAAAAACCGTATTTCTAATTAACTTAAAGTTATTATTTTCTCTATATTTTGAATCTAACATTCAAAATGTACAACATGTCATTGTTCTGAATTATGTGACTGCAGTAGAGGACGACCAATTGTGTACGATCATAATTAACATAATTTCGACAGGTGTCTGTGAAGGTTTGAATGACTCTAACAACAAAGCCTGCTTACACTATTGTTGATTTTTTATGAAGTTTTCTAGAACATTTTCCTGTTACAAAAGATATAACCGAGGGTGATAAAATATAGTATTGTGTAAAGAAGTTACACATCATTGAAATGTCTCTTAAAATGCGTACCAAGATAATTTACCTCACAGTCCTAAAGAAGTTGCATGCATTTTGTATTACAAATGGCAGTTTACCCAGTTACAAGTAGGCAATGGATGTCAACAGGGAACGATGCTTATTAGAAATAGTGAACGAATACAAACTAAAGAGAAAATGATTTTGTATAGACATTACCTAGAAAAAACATAGATAGCCATGCTAATGTTTATACAATAAGAATATATCACTGCTATAACGTAGACATAATTTCTAACATATTACCAAACTTTCAATGGGTAAATGTAAATGTAAGAACAGATTAAATTATAATTTTAAAACCCTAAAACAATCATGGTGACTCTTTAGATACAGTGCAAACAATTTATTATTGTTCTTCTTTAAAATGAAGTAAAATATACGCAAATGTACAATGAAATACAACAATTAATCACATTAAAACATGGATCAAAAATAGACTTATTCCAACAATAACGTTATCATTAGTTTCATATAAAACTATTAATCATAATTAGGGAAAATTAAATGAAGCAAACATAAACAATAAAACGCATATAGGAATGTGTAACCCTGTCTTGATTTCTGGTTGTGTTGATGCTAAATCAACATGGTCATTGACTGTTAAACGTTTATACACAGCCGAGAGCGCTGCTGTTACAAGCTGTCCACACCTGTGCAGCAGATCCACAAGTTGTGTATTACATAACATTACATGTTGTTTTTAAATTTATAGTACATTCATTTCTTAAGATATTTTCTATAACACATTTCAATATGCACCTGGAGTCTCCAGTTTTCTCAAATCCCCAACTTTTCTCGGTAGTTTACCTCAAGAGCCCTGGACAATCTCAAGTTGCTAAATAGTAATGTTGTTTTTAGGATCTGGTGTATTTATTTTTAAATATTTTTTCATCAAATTTGTTACTACGTTTTCTAAATGTGTCTAATAGTCTAGGGTCTTCTCAGGTCTGAAACTTTTGTCAATACTTTCTCTTCTGAAGCAAAAAAAATCTCCAGTCGGCAAACAATCTCAAGTCAAGGCAATATCTACAGAATGTACATTACATGGTCGAGGTTATCACGGGTTTTCGGTCATTACAAATAAATGACGTTTCACAATAAGCTTATTCAACACGTTCTTTTCCATAATTATTATATATTAAAACGTATGTTTTTACTCTTCTTGTGTTAATATGAACTTAAGTAGCTGCAGTATACGATATTACAGGTACTACATGTAACAAATAAACAATTGTTGGTTGTACGGTGATACAGGTGCAAAAGATGCACGCAAGGCCGCTGTCCATGTCGTAACCTGAGACATGTAGTCACTTGGCATTTTTTCATCTTTATAGAGGGCTTGTTTACAACATTTAGTTTTGTTTATTTTTCTGCACATTTAATTGATGTTTGGTGGATGTGTTGTAAATAAATGTTTTGTTAGCTCTATACGTATACAAGCTATACAATTTGCAACTGGTCAATGCAATAAGCTGACACATTACGTTATATTTTTCTTTTTTAATTTTGGTTTAATACATATATTGGTCAATCAGTGATTTACAAGGTTTTTGTATTCAAGGTTATTTTGTTAATTGCTAGACCAATATACTCAAGTAGTAGTAAATAGTAATTGATTTGTTTTTAAACCTCAACATAGTTCTATAATAGTTTAATTTTGGGTAAGAGAGGGACTGGTTGGCTCATTGAAGGGAAATATGACCAAGTGAATCATCATGTTAACGCCGGATTAGATTAGTTATTACGTAATACTATGCAGAAGAATGTGTGCAATATACTGCCATAAACAGAATCGCCGGAGCCTCGTATGCCAACACCATTAATGTTAATCAACAAAATACTTGACACATATAGTGTATATTCAAATAAAATTACACTCGGTGTTGATGCAATGTAAATGGAAGGAGACATGTACCTTCTGGAGACGATAAATTTGATTGTGCGGTCGAGCATAAACAATGTGCATTTATTGATCAAAGCAGCCGTCATTATTGGACGCTGTAGAGAACATTAATCAACAAACAAGATCACAAAAGTGCAGACTAAATTCTGAATAGACAAGACCTCGGTAAAGCAAAGAGAAACGCCAACACATCTTGGAATAATGACATCTGAAACAAAACTGCAACAAACAAAAAACAATTAGATCCTTTGATGATCTCACTGTTTTTCTTATATCTTATATGTCCTTATAAAGCATAAAGCATAAAATATAAAAACAAAATCAACTGATAAATCTAATATACAAGATACGAACATTGAATAGTAAGCGTCATTCCTTTGTATCAGGGAAGACTCAGCTTTTCACACAGGGATCCATCAATACGTTTAACACCTTTTTTCCATTTTACCGTTGTATGTTCATGGTAGTGTGTGCATAAAATGACATTGAAACGGCACAGAAGATATATTTCTAAAACAGTTTGAATAATGCATATTCATTTCTTCACGAGTGATTGCCTGTGATTTTATCTCTATAAATGCGTGACTGTGTCGGCATCAGGCATTTTTGGATGACAGATACATCTACAACATTTTCGTACGTTCTTAAAATGTCTTCAATATCATTTGGAGTAACCATTTAAATTTTGAATTCATCTCTTTCGATTGAAACACCTCCCCATGTCGCCCCTTCACAGTTAAATCCCCACTGTCATATATAAACCCTAAATCTCCTGTTTTGTACCATTGACCCTTCGTCATAACTGCTTCTGTTTTCTCTTTTTCATTTATATAACCTTTGAAAAGCCCACTGTGCCGTACGTGAATTTCACCCAATATTCCATTCTCGACAATGACACCGCGTCAAACTACGATTTTCAAATAGACGTTTGGGAATGGCTTTCAAACACAATGCTACACGAATTGATTGCTTCGTGTTACTTTTTTGTTAAAAAAATGAAGCCACCTTCTGTTTACCAATACAAGGATACAGATTCTTCAGTTACTCAACCTCAAGCATCGGAACACTTTTTCTAAACTGGACATCCGCCAGTCACTCAAGTTCTAAGTTTCGTTTAAAGATCTAACTTGCGTGCCAGAACATTTCAATGAGACGTGGACAGAACATACTTGAGATGCACCTTTCTTGCTCTATGCACCTTAAGATTATTTTCTTTATCTTATCTTCAATATTGAGATATGTGACATTACACGTTACCTGGGGGATACTGTTTGACATAAAAGTTAAAGGAAAGCCGCCCATACAGTTGGAAAAAAGTAGGAGTGGAATCAACAGAGCGGGAAACACTGGCACACAAACAATTACTGCATCAGAATGCTAAGAATTAAATAGACATCACAACAATCACCAAGACAAGTAATCCATGCGAACTGACTTAGGACGGTCACCCAGCACGAAACCAGGCGGTGTGGTTAGTCTTAAGTATACCCATACATTTTAAATTTTAATTAATACACTTCATAGCGCTGTAAATGATCTCAACAACTAACGAGTTAAACGTATATACATATTTACAAAAGTCAATCGGAAACACGAAAATTGGACATGACCTAGTAGCATAAAGCTGGAAACAGTGGTTAATAAACTGTAGATTAATAGACTCCACGTAAATGAATAATGGCATTGATGAACAATCAGTGTGCTTGCAGAGTAACGACTACAACACCTAAGCACACTGAGACTGTCAGGAATAAAAAAGGCTAAGGGAGGGAATTGGGTAATGTAGGAGAGTTAATACTCATCCAATTATGTGTCAGGGGAAAACACTAAATTGGTTTAAGTTATTGCTATAAAGAGCAGTGAGGGCTCAGAAACAATGAACAACAAGAAATCCATATTACAACCAATAGGACATATACCAGGACCCAGCCTAAAACAATAATTTCCACAACTATAGCGATTATACTTTCTGATAAAAACTAATTTATGTTAAAACATATACATTCTATACAGCAACATGTTAACTTGAAAATATCGCATATTGCGGTTGAACTTTCGCTTTCAACTCATATTCATGTCATATCGAGACGGTCTCTGCTTGAGACAGTGCGCAATGCATCAATAAAATACTAGACCGCATTTCACATTGACATGATACTTCACTTGGTCAAATTATCCTAAACCGAGTTTAATATTTTATCCATTTGTCTGAAGCATATTCTTGAGTAAACAAAACAGGATGAGTGGAATAAACTAATAGAAACTAACGTTGTGCATTTTTGTGCACTGTGACTCAGAGGTAGAGCTTTCGCTTTGTGATGCTTGGCTGGAGTTAGAATCCAAGGCGGGGGATCGAATTCCGACCGCGTCGTTAAAATTGGACAATCTTCTTGCTCCCTGCTAGGCGATCACTATTTCTGGGTAGGAGGACCATTTTTCTTTTGGACACGTTTATTGAACAGACACACAGACAGACAGGCAGGCAGGCAGGCAGGCAGGCGGGCGGGCGGGCGGGCGGGCGGACGGACGGACAGACACACGGACGGACGGACGGACGGACGGACGGACGGACAGGCAGGCAGGCAGGCAGGCAGGCACATACAGACATGAACCAAAACATGCTTCAAAAACACAACACTTTAGAATACAGGTAAGTATGAAACTGTATCTTTTTAGGTCCGACACTCAAAAAAAACTGGCACATCGTTATGAATCAGGAATATATGACGACGTGCCTCACTCAGCAATGGCTCCACAGGAAAGGTTCAGTATAACAAGTGTTCGGAAACAAATGATAATGGGATATGACCACCCTCGGGGCTAGGCAACCTGCAGAGGCAACCACCCAAGTGATAAGAATACAACAATGCAATCTGAAACATGCCTCCGATAAATATAATATATATTTGAGAGGAAAGAGCCGAAACTCCGTGTGAGAACCCCGTCGCAAAACCCAGATCTTGCTTGGAAGTAGCCGTCATGAATGGAAGCTATAGATAAAACACGTATCATGTCAGTGTGTTTGCGGCGTGATATTTCCCGCGGGCCTTCGCTACAAAGTTGCAGACACTGTCTCGAAATGACTTATATATGAGTTGAAGGGCGTTAAACCACAATAAAACAACAAACGAGTAACTTTAGCAACACTTTTCTGTTGATAACAATTTTAAGTATCCGGCCAAAACATTTCAAGTGCTTTTTTATCTTTTAAAATTCTTTTATTACATCCGTTATATATATTCACTTGACTATGTAAATCTAAATTTCACATTGATCTGACATGTAATGAACAAAACATATTGTTCCTTTTCAAATCATATTGTATTTATTTATTACTTGTATAATATACTAAAACATAGGTTGCTTCAATGTATCGTTAATAAAATAATAGTGACAAGTTAATTATATTTATTACTTATCATGTTGAACCAAATATTGGAATGAGACAGGTTCAATTAACAACTTAAGTTGTTTGTTAAGTTGTCGTGCTTTGTCTCAATTTAATGCATCACTCCACTGTGTGACGAATAATCGTGCTTTGTATAGTTTAAACGTACTGCTTTGGTGAATTGATTGGTCGTATGTTGTATAGTGCAAGCACGTTACCTTGATGTGTGTTGGTAAATGATCGTGCATTATTTTGATGTATCGACTGACTGATTGATTCATTGATGCATATGTATTAAGTGTCACACATTAAAGAAAAATATTACATAATATATACAAGTTTTATTTACATTCAGTACTTTGATATTCAGCCTTATTAGACTTACGAGATACTACTACAACACATTGTGATACATAAATCAAGCATTTATCATAATCTTTGTTTCATATTTAAAGTAAGTTTCTATGGTTAATCCACTTTTTAAATCATGTCATGCATATTTATACTTTGCACTTGTTATAGCTAAATATATTTCAAACATTGTAGAAATTTCATTTTGGTAGAGCTAAAATTCATTTATCACTATGAAAGTTGACCAATAACATGTTTAGTTTGAATATAAATAGGTTATCTCAATATTATAATTATTCTGAGAATAAAACAGCAACATTAAAACTTATTTTATCATTACAAAAGATCCAGATAATAAAACAGCTTAAGTATAAGTATAAACAAAAAAGCAACTAAATGTATAACTTTACACATAGCATGTCACAAGTTTACACATATAATGATAAACAATACTATAATCAGATTTATTATTCTTTCTTCATTTCATGAAATTGAAAATAGAAACACACATTTAAAACTGTTAGTGCATACTTTATTGTGTTCTGTAGTCATGTCCCTTATGTATGTTGTATTATCGCGTTTTGTATTATTTAAACAAACAGATCTGATGTATGTTGATGGATCGTTATTTGTAGGGTTTTAACACATTACTTTTATGTACTAACGAATACTTATTTATGTAGATAAACGTACAATTCTTATAAGAAATACACCGCTCTTATGTATTGAATGATTGTGTATTGTGTAGTCCAAATACTTCAGTTTGATTTATTCAGTGATAGTACCAATTGTATCAAAAAAGTGATCAGTCTTTATTTAGGGGACACACACAAATCTGATGCGTTTTACAAGTAATAATTTTGGTATAAGGTTCTAACACCACTCAGATGTGTTCAATGATCCTGCTTTGTGTAGGTTAAAGACTAATCATTGATGTATGTTGAATTAATATGTTTGTATAGTGGAGTGAAAGCATCACTGTGATACGTTTTACTAGTTATGTTGTAATTGCAACACACTACCTCAATGATTGAATGATCATGTTTGCAAAAACCAATTTGAAGAGTCGTATGCTCGTGTTGTGTATTGTTCAAAGGACTTACAGCTTAGTTTTTCGTTTTAACTACTTTAAACACTACTCTCACTAGAGTGATTTATTGCTTTAACCTGTTTAATCACGTAAGTGTTGTGTATAACATGGACATTTATAACACACTACTCGTATCACGTATTGTAAAATTATTGTGATTTGAATTGTTCAAACACATTACTTATATTTTCATTGATCGTTTTTTGTATAAACACCCGTCTCCCTTTTTTTATATTTGCTTTAAGTTGTAACAGTATGTCTTAGTATTTATGTCCATAAAAGGAAGTAACATATTTTATCCTTGTCGTATGCATTAACATCAGGATTTTAGAACGTACTTGAAGCCTTGACATTAACATCTCACTCATGACGTTGCAATAAATCTTCTATGTCTTTATGTCCATAAACAAAAGCTACATCTAACGGTGATAGTCCAGAATTAGTACGCAGATTAACATCCGCTTTATGGCGAAGCAGTTTCTCCACTATG
This sequence comes from Pododesmus macrochisma, assembly GCA_032359645.1. NCBI lineage: Eukaryota > Metazoa > Mollusca > Bivalvia > Pectinida > Anomiidae > Pododesmus > Pododesmus macrochisma. Next base: position 10,235 of record JAUMGZ010165633.1, read on the forward strand.
CCCTTATGTCTACATAAGCAGGCTAAATATATTGAAGACTCTCCCTTGATATCACATATATTGACATCTGCCTTATGATGTAATAGTAAATCTACTACTCTTGTATGTCCTCGACTGGAAGCAGCAATCAGTGCAGACTCTCCTAACTTATTACACAGATTAACATCCGCTTTATGATGTAACAGTAAATTTACTACGTCTGCATGTCCATAAATGGAAGCTTCAAACAATGCAGAATTTCCGCCAATATTACACCTATTGACATATGCTGTTTTCTCGAACAATACCTCTACCCTATGTCCAAAATAGGATGATCCATATAATAAAGACGGTCTACACATATTATATAGATTAACTTTCATTTCATGATGTAACAGTAAATCTACTATATCTTTATGACCATAACATGAAGCTATACTTAATACTGACTGACCATACGTATCACAAAGATTAACATCCGCTTTATGTTTTAAAAGAGAATGTACTATATCTTTACGTCCATTCATTGAAGCTAAATGTATTGCGACAAATCCATTGTTGTCACGCATATCGACAACCGCTTTATGGTGTAACAGTAAATCTACTATATCTTTATGTCCACAATAAGAAGCTTCAAATAATGCAGACTGCCCATTTATTTCACGAAGATTGACATCTGCTTTATGATGTAACAGTAACTTAACTATATTTGTATGACCTATACTGGAAGCTACACGTAATGCTGACTGACCTAACATATTACAAAGATTGACATTCGCTCCATGTTTTAACAGTGAATGTACTATGTCTGTATGTCCATTTGTTGAAGCTACATATAATGCAAATAACCCACTGTTGTCACGCAGATCGACATCCGCTTTATGATGTAACAGCAAATCTACTATATCCTTATGTCCACAATAAGAAGCTACACATAATGCAGACTGTTTATTTATTTCACGAAGATTGACATCTGCTTTATGATGTAACAGTAACTCAACTATATTTGTATGACCTATACTTGAAGCTACAAGTAATGCTGACTGACCTAACATATTACAAAGATTGACATTCGCTCCATGTTTTAACAGTGAATGCACTATGCCTTTATGTCCCTCTGTGGAGGCTATTAATAAGGCAAATGATAGTTCGTTGTCACGCAGATTGACATCCGCTTTATGATGTATCAATGATTCAACGACTTTTTCATGTCCACAAGAAGTAGCTACACATAATGCAGACTGTCCATACGTATTACACCAATCAATATCAGCTTCATGCTGTAACAGTAAATCTACAATGTCTGTATGTCCATTTTTGGAGGCTATTAATAATGCAGACTGTTTATATTTATCACTAAGATTAACATCCGCTTTTTGATGTAACAGTATATCGACTATGTTTTTATGTCCTCTATAGGAAGCTTCATATAATGCACATTGTCCATTCTTATTACACCAATTAACATCAGCTTCATGATGTAATAGTACATCTACAATGTCTTTGTGTCCATTTTGGGAAGCTACACATAGTGCAGACTGTTTATCCTTATCACAAAGATTAACATCCGCTTTATGATGTAACAGTAAATCTACTATGCCTCTATGTCCATGGCAGGAAGCTATAAATAAAGAAGACTCGCCATATGTGGTGCTTAGATTGACATCCGCTTTATGATTTAAGAGTAAATCTACAATGTCTTCATGTCCATTTTTTGAGGCTATAAATAATGCAGACTGTTTGTATGTATTACACAGATGAGCATCCGCTATATAATTAGTGTAACACAGATTGACATCAGCCTTATGGTGTATAAGTAACTCTACAATATCTTTATGTCCATTTTGTGAGGCTATGAATAATGCAGACTGTTCATATGTCGTACCCAAATGGTAATTTGTTCTATAATTTGTTTTACACAGATTAACATTAGCGTTATGTTGCAACAGTAAATCGACACTGTCTTTATGTCCACTTTCGGAGGCTATGAATAATGCAGTCTGTTTGTATGTATTGCATACATTGTCATCTTGTCTATAATTGGTATTATACTGGTTAACATCAGCGTTATGTTGTAACAGTGCATCTACAATGTCGTTATGTCCATTTTGAGCTGCTTTAAACAATGCAGATTGCTTATATGGAATACCAAAATTGAGAAGTGGTCTAAAATTAATATTACACTGATTAACATCCGCGTTATGTTGCAACAGTAAATCTACAATATCTTTATGTCCGTTTTTGGAAGCCATAAATAATGCAGAGAGTTCATATAAATGACAAGAATCGGCATGATCAGGTGAATAATTGATTATCTTGGGTAAAGAAGACCACGTAGCCCTATCACACAAATTCACATCTGCGTTATGATTTAACAGTGCTTCTACGATGTCTTTATGTCCACGAATGGAAGATGCATATAATGCAGATTTTCCAAACTCATCACACAGATTAACAACTGCTTTATGATGAATCAGTAAATCTACAACGTCTTTTTGTTTTTCAATGGATGCTATGCATAACGCAGACTGTCCAATATCATCACACATATTAATATCTGCCTTATGACGTATCAGTAATTCTACAATGTCTTTATGTCCATTCATGGAAGCTACATATAATGCAGACTGTCCATACCTATCACACGGATTTATATTCGGTTTATAAGGTATCAGTAACTCTACTATTTCTTTATGCCCATTTTTGGAAGCTACATATAATGCAGACCGTCCATAATAATCACACAGATTAACATCCGCTTTATTACGTAATAGTACAGCTACTACGGTTTTATGTCCATTCATGGACGCTACATATAAAGCAGACTCTTCCTGATTATTGTATAAATCAATATGAAAAGGTGTCTGTCCATTATTGTGAGTGTGCGAGAGGTTTTTGTTAACGTCATCATTTTCTAGTGATAGCAAACTTTCAACAACATCCACATGTCCATTTCGACTTGACACGTGAATTGGACTATCCCTATTAGGACCACAGCCATACATGTTTGCTCTTAGGTTTACAAGTTTTTCTACAATGTCTAAATGTCCAAACGAACAAGCTGTAAAGAATGGGGAACATCCATCTGAATCAGTTTCATTGAAATCACATTTCATATTTACCAACATTTCAAAAAGATCTGAACAACCCCGTTTAATTATTTCAATTAAAGGCGTTGTGAGTTTGCTCGTATGTTTAATACGTGTTAAATATTGTTTAACGAGACTTTTGTTACATTCAAAACATTGTTTCAACTCTTGTCTGTAACTTTTGTGTTTTAGAAGTTCATTTTGAAACGAACTGTTTATATCGCCTCTCTCTAAATCTGTGATTAGTCTGTTGAAGTACGCGGTTTCTTTGGTAACAGGAAGTAAAATTAAATTATCATCAGGGTTGCCTTTAATTGTAGAAAATGTAAAACGTTCAGTGATAAAAGAGCTTGACGCATGCTTTATAAAACAACCCGGGAATTCTTGACCACACATGACGGCAAGAATGTCGTAAATTTTGTCATGAATGATGCTATATGATTTCCCTGTTCTCAGAATATAAGTACTTTCAAGTACATTTAAATGTTCCTTTATAGCATTCATTGTAGATTCGCTACGAGGGTTCAAGTTGAATTCGTTTAATACGGTGTCCACGGCTTCCTTGTATTTAGGGGGTATGTCTTCTTGTGTTAACCAGTCTTCGTTAAAACGGTTGTTCATTAAAACACACATCACAATAACACAGTATTGAATCTTGTCTTTTTCACGAAGTTCTCTAAGATCCCGTTTTATACTAACAATTGGATTAGAAAATAGTTTTGTAAGTTGCTCAGGATCTTTCTTCATTGACAGTTTACATAATAACGGGAAATAGTCAAATTTCTGATCTAGATATACACTTAGCATTTTCTTTGTGACATCTGTAGAAATATATTTTGCTATCATTTGTTTCTTTTCGTCGTCTGTCAAAGAAAAATTATCAGACAAGTTGCAATCTTCTTTTGTTAGAGTACTGATGCGTGTATAGCAACGAGCGTCTTTGAATAAATGAAGTCTACAGGCCATTAATAGCTTAACATTCCCTATAGCTTTGCCTTCATTTTCAAGTTCATGATTATTTTCTATTTTGAGTGGCTCATGAGAAATGTTTGTATTAACTGCTTGCGTAGTTGGCGTGCTGGTCTCTTTACTATCATTCAATGTATCAGTTTTCAAAACCTTTTCAATATTGTCACATTGGGTAGACCAGTCATTTACAAGATTTTCATTCAATGTAGCTTTCCCACAGAAATCCTCCGTAACAAACACCTGTTTTCTACCAGGAATATGATAGTTAGTAATATCTTTAGGGCCATTTGGAAGGAAAGGGATAATTTCATATCCTTGTTCCTTGTGCAGCTGTAAGGCAATATGTCGAATAATAAACGATTTACCATTCCCTGAACTACCTGTTACAACAACATGATTAGATTTGTTTAACATCTTTCGTGTTTCTTCTGCTCCTTTTGTTGAGATGAATCTTTTATCCTCCTTTTCCCATCCCTTTATCTCTAGTGCAAACTGGTCTGGAATAACAAAACACGGTTATAAGAGCAATTCTTTAGGTTAATTAAAAGCTTATAAGAAAAAACACGCTTATAATAGTATTACAATTTAAGCAATTTATGTTTAAGCAAATATATTTTTGCTTCCTTTGATATACATTATTATTGCTGACAAACTGAATATAGCTCGTTATATGTATATTTATGAATAACGTACACTTCGTGCTGGTACGCTGGTGCTAGAGTCTCAGGCGGGGATTCGAATCCCAGGCGCGTAAAAAGACGTAACAATTAGGCAATCCTCTCGTTCCCTTCTAAGCGCAGATCATTTCTGGGAAGGAGAATAATTGGTTTGCTCGGTGTCGGGATAATGTAATGTAACCGAGTAAATTATCATGTCATTGTGTATACAAAATATAATGACGTCACACACAAAGTCTTATCTACACACTAATAACCACGTACTGGGAACGTCGACTATTTACATTAATTTGCTTAACAATTCTTATTATACTGATTACGAATTATCTTTATTGGGTTAGAATTGTCGTAGGTCGAATATCTGGTTTCTTTCATCTTTGAGTGAAACGAAGGTAAGATCGACCTCCAATTTTGTTGTAAACAGATATAGCCAAATACGTAGACTTGCCAAATATTGGACAACATCCGACATTCCGTCAATCAAGCGTCGCGTCAAATATAAGTTCAATACCTCCTGAGATATGATGTCGACCCTAGAAAATGGTTATTGTTTGAAACGAGTGTCTGTGCCCGAGATCCTAAAATTTCAAGACGTCACATTTCCTTGATGAAATTGTTTCTGTAAATGATTCGTATTTGAAATTTGGATGTTGGTGGTTTAAGGAAAGACGCCGAGAGTTTGTTGTTTAACGATATTGCTGTTCACTGTAACGG
>JAUMGZ010165654.1:0-15661 GCA_032359645.1 Pododesmus macrochisma
TTGTACAATCTTGAATCCCCTTCCCCTAAGGATGCTTCCTGCAAAATTTGGTTGAAATCTGCCCAATAGTTTCAGAGGAGATGTCGTTTAAAGCAAAAGGTAACGACAGACGGACGAAAGGACGGACGATGGATGGACAACGGACGGGATTTGTATGAGAAAAGTCCACCTTGGAACTTCGGTCTAGATGGACTAAAAATCAATATCAAACTTATTACTTAGCTTTCCATGTTAAAAATGGAACAATTCGGAACGTTTTTTCATAATATGTAAATCAGCTACACTCACTATCCAACAAACCTTGTATCTCTCTTGTGAATATTTTGATTGACAAGGCTTCAAAAGAAGGGAGGTGTTTATTATGTAAACTAGCTACATTCGCCATCTAATATGACTCTGTTGTGAGTAGTTTGATGACATAGCTTCAATAAAGGGTTATAGGAGTTTGTACGGAAACAAGCTACACTCACTGTCTTACGTGTTTATGTTGTGAATAGATTGATTGGAAAGGCGTCAAAAGAAGGGAGGGGTTTGTATGTAAATTAGCTTCACTCACCATCTAACACGTCTCTGATGTTAATAGAGTTGCAAGGCATCAAAACGAAAGGGGAATTTGTATATAAATTAGCTGCACTTACCATCTAATACGTCTCTGCTGTGAATAGATTGGTTGACAAGACTACACAGAAGAGTATACAGTCTTTCTTTTATTGAAGCTGGTAGAAATCCATTAAATGTATGACTTTCTCTCATCAACTCTACATACTGTTCATACTTGGAGCAGACGTTCGTTCTACAAATAAAAAATATTTATATAACACAATTTAAGAACGTTTATCGTTGAGATTTCTGTATGAAAAATTTCACAGACACATGGACAAACTAATTTGTTTTTTATTATTCATTTTAGATTTTCAACAACAAAAACAGTACAGCAAAATAAATGTGGAATAATAGTTTGTTCTTTTATCTTTTTGCACTGTACAAATGTAAAAAGCTATACTGTTGCTCATGCTAGTAATAGCATTTTTCCCACATAATTATATATTAACTACCTTAGCAACATCATTTTCATATGGTATTTGATTAGTTTATTATAATTTTTTTTTGCAATTTTGCCAAATTTCCTCCATTTTGGATTTCCTAGTAGCTTCCCCTGGCTCCACCCTTTAAACAATCCAAAGGATAGTTCTTATAAAGATTGGTCGAAATTAGTTCAGATGACCTAAAATACTCATATATCATCAACATTTACATTTACCTGAGATTTATAAGGCCATTAAGGTCACCATATTCAAGACTTTTGGTAACCGACCGAGACCACAGAACAGACTCAGCTACAAGGACACACTGGACAGGGAATCTAAGAAGCCAGTGACGAAGGGTGTTCTTTATATCATTGGCAATGCTTTCCTCTTCTGAGGACTTTCCCTGTCTCTCTGCTAGTTTTGACAATTCTTCAAGTAAGTGAATGGGCTGTCTTGACCCTGAAATAGACGCATAAAACATTGTAGAAATTTTAGCAATCTGTATATGAAATAAAGATATACATAAACTTAAAACATGTGTTGATAGAAATTCCTCCTTTTTTAAATTCTGAAATAATGCACACTAAAAACTGATTATTTTCAATATTTTTATATATTTTTCAAAGATTGAAATTTCAACACCAAATTAAATAATTATTTGTGTTTTAATATCTTATTTCAAATTTCATATAGTATGATAAAGTATACACATTGCACATTGTCTCGAAAGCAGTCAACACACAGCTTAAAAACACAACTGCTACAGGCCTTGTCTTATTTTAAAACACAACTGCTACAGACCTTGTCTTATTTAACACAACTGCTACAGACCTTGTCTTATTTAACACAACTGCTATAGACATTGTCTTGTTCAACACAACTGCTACAGACCTTGTCTTGTTCAACACAACTGTTACAAACCTTGTCTTATTTAACACCACTGCTACATATCTTGTCTTTTTCAACATAACTGCTACATATCTTGTCTTATTTAACATAACTGCTATAGACCTTGTCTTATTCAGAGGATTTGATAGCTTCTGCTTCAGAAAGTTTGATTATAGAATTAAAGTCAAAATTAACAAGTAAATTTAAAAGCAATTAACAAGTGTTGATTTTTGATTAAACAAAACTGGTACAGTGATATGGAGTACACACCTTCTTCCAAGCGAGCCTGAATACACTTCTGAAGAAGAAGAGCCATTGTATTTTTCATGTCACTTTCAATATGTTTAAACCATTTTGTAGCTTTTGTGTGAGCTTGAACTCGCATATCCAGTGGTACATCTTCTCCAAGAATGCCCTGCATTGCTGTAACCTCCAGTTTATCAGCTGTAAATATTATAATCATTGATAATATGGAAAGTTGCTGAAAGTTAAGTCTGGTCTTGTTTGAGTATTAAAATTAGTATAAACATAAAAATTTAAAAAAAAAAAATATGGAACTTTGATTTCTTTTATAGATTAAATTTCTATATTTCAAATATTTCAACTACATGTATAGATATATATTTCAACTACTAATTTAACTGAAAAAATACAGCTATTTCAAAGTCATGAACAAGAAAGTTTCAAAAAATAATTAAAACCTTTAACACTTTATCTATTCAAGCTCTTTAGTCAAGAAAACTAAATTTAAGTTTTCTGACAATCTTTTACATTTCGAAATTGAATAACAATGTCTTTTTTTCACTTAGACTTTGAAAAATCCAAAACTAAGTTTAAATACCTACAATAGTTGGTATCCATACTCAAACACAAAGTTCAAAATTGCTTCAACATGAAACATATTGTTTAAGAAACAACCCAAAATAAACTGTTTTTACCATTTAATGCAAAGTCCAACATGGGATTGATACTAGATGTTCCAGGTGGTAGATCAAAGGTCAAATTCTGAATCCCTGGGAAACACTTTTTGGCACTAGGCAGCATCATTTTGGGGTTCCTTGAAATGCCCAGAATCTCCACCAGTTCTGTGTTGCTAAGGAAATAAAGTCTTGGAAACTCCATCCGACAAGTCTGCATCAGAGTCTCCAGGTGTATGAGTATTTCTTCCTATATATAATAAGGAGACAATTCATTGTTATCTTTTCAAATTAATTTTTTTTTTAAGTCCAATGTTAAAACTGGTACAAAGTTGTCACGGCTAGCTGGGCCTCTCTAACCAATTACTAATCCTACAATAACTTTACCTGGATACCTGAACTTAGAAGGAAAGAATAGGATGGCTGGAAATGAGGCTGCACATTGTCTATTCGGTTATATATTTTAAATACATTACAATCAATCTAATAGAATGGCATTAGGTGCAACAAATGCTTTACATTATAAACTAGTTTTGACTCAGTTTTTCAAATACAAAAGTCCTTTATGCCAATAATCAGATAACGAAGGATTTCTTGAGTAATGCACTAACTTGATTCTGAATGAGACCTAAGAATAAGGCAAGAAGATTGTCCCCTTGTAGAAGTCGGTATCCTTTTTCTCCTCTCTTCCTGTTTACAACTGTCAATACTTTGGAGTCATTTGAAACCACTCTCATCCAATCCTACAAAAATCAAGATTTAAATTAAAGTATATCTTTGTTCTCACAAGTTTTGAATTTTTCTCATTATCATTTGGTTCCATCACAGTACTGAGTACAGCGAATGTAATAGTTTGTGTTTTAATAATATCAGTAACATACAACTTTATTATTGTTAAATTATTTGTTTTTCAAATAAACTTTTGCACTACAGAATAGAATGATATATCAAAGGCATGAAGTTTAATTTCATAATACCAAGTTATCTTACAAAGAATTTTTTATAACACCATTAAGTTTTTTAACAAGACTTTTAGCTCACATACCTTGAATTTGGTGTGAACAGATTCAAACTTTGCACTTTGACTTAGGAATTTCTTGTACATATCAAATCTCTCAAAGACTTTCAGGAGATATAACCACTGTAAGAAAATAAAACAATTTTTGAACACTTTAAACCATAAACTGTTAACATTGCAATTCATATTGTTGAATGAACGTTCTAAGTCATTCCATGGTAGGAGCTAGCCCCTAATATTTTTGTGAAGGTTTTTATGTTTTTAAGGCTATATCTGAAGTTTGTTGGCATTTATCCTTGGTCATCAGTCCTTCTAATTCAGATGTCATTCTTCCTAACTTTGTGTTTGCTCTTGAGTATCCATATCCTACTGAACTTTATCCTTTGATAAAACCACCAGAAAGACACTTAAATCCTTATATTTACTGTTTCAGCTTTATATTTTTACAGGATGCTCACTGTGGTCAAATTGAACATTACCATTTGGTTTTGGTAGATTCTTGAAAAAAACACCATGCGATGTTACGAATTTCTATGAATTTATCAGTTAACAAAAAATTTCCAAAGGATTAAATCTTTTTATTGTTTATTATTTTTGCACACAAATTAAAGTATTAACATAATTTCTATTGTTACTGTCAATATACCATAATATGAAATTAATAGTTTGTATTTATACCACATGTCTCTGCTCTTTTTGAATAAACGAGCAGTGTTCAGTGTATTACTGCTCGCCACTCCAATTCTTGCGTGCTCCACTGAATTTATCGAAATATAACAGTCAGTGGGTATTGGTAGAAATGCATAAGCTATACCAACAATTCACCACAGACTGTAAATACTGTGACAGATTGTACCAATATCTCAATACTGTTTGTGATAGTGTTCATTACACTGTATGGACCAAGGGAGTGGAAACAAAGTTATATAGCTGTTAAAAGAAAAAATTCAATCTATGCTATAAAGCAAATATTTCGAACCAAATAAATGTGAAAAATAATGTTTAAATCTATGCTATTATCCTTGTACTAAATCACAAGAAACAATACTCAAAAATTTATATTTTGATGTACCTTTTTCTGACAGGTAGACCACAAATCTGTGATTTCTTCTACCTGCTGCAGTGCACTGTGCCAGTACTCCACTTCTTGTATCATATCTCCAAGGAATGGTGACTGCATCATAGCCTTGATACTGATACGAGCATGCTGAAACAAATTATGAATCATAAACACTTTAGTCTAACTTTATATAAAATCAAATATTAAAGAAATGTATGTTAGAAGATATTTTGTCAATGCCATATGTCATTAATTTTCATGCATAATCACCCCAATACAATTCTAATAATCACCCCATTATGATTCTTCAATTACGTTTCTTCAAAAATGTTCTAAACCATATTGACCCTTCAAACCATCCAACACAAAGAAAAGAAATTTCAATGCTACTACTTTAGGATGCTCTGAATAAGTTCATCAATTAATCCAAGCTTGAAAGAAACAATGACTACAGAAAGATAAAAATTATTGGTCATTTACATAAAATCCTTACTTTAATTCCCTTAAAACCATAATGATTGATTCTTTCCTTTAACTGCTAATTACATTTCATACAAATGTGTACCTGTAACTGGTATTTCAGGTCTTCCACTTCAATCAGAATTAAGAAATCGTCTTCTGCTACATTTAGACCTTGTGGTTGGCCTACAGTAGCTGCTGCTCTCTCCTGACGATATTTCTCCAATTTGGTTCGACGTCTTGGACTACTTGGCTTTTTTGGCAAATCTGAAATATTTGAATGAAATTCACATTTATAAATGTATGAAATTAAATTTCTTATTTTCTAAATAATGTGACGGTAGTCTGACAGGCAGTACATTTAATAATACTGTAAACATACTTATATTAGAGCAATCATATTTTAGCACTACAGACTATGCAAGACATATACATGCAATCATAAATAAGTGTACATAGGCCTAAATGTACGTTTTAAATCTAAATGTTAAATTCTAGAGCTGTACATAAATTAGCATTTTAATGTCAGCGCAAAAGTGCTAAAATAAGATTATCACTTAATTGTGTACGTATACAGTATATGAAATGCGCAATTACCTTGGCAAACTATTTTATTCAAGAATCTATGAAACAAGATTAACATAAAAATAGTCACATCATTATCATCCATCAACCATTATTTTCATGCAAAAAATTTGATTTTCACAAACAACAAATAAGTTCTCTGGTGGGTTACTCATGATCATCAATATTGTTAAACAATACATTCAGATGTACTTATGAAACAGGGGAAAATCTTGTTACCAGTACTCATATTAAGTAAGGAGAAGGGAGGCTACTCTCTATTAACTAAGCCTAATTATGGATGGTACCTCGTCAATCCTTATTCATTATTGTGAAAGGAGATTTAATATATCAAGTTTGCATTTGTGTGTTTATTGGAGTCATATTAAAATTATGTCTATTTGTAATAGTGCTAACCAAGAAAAACTTGGAGTAAGTGCTTGAATCATACCAATATTTCAGTTAATATACTCTGAAAGTTTCAATTTGAAAAAAAAATCCTGGTGGAAATGATTCATTAGCATCTCTCATAGGGGAGCTTTAATGTTTCAGTAAGAATAATATGAAGAAAAGTGAAACATTTCAAGAGGGACTGTTGCATGAATGATCATAATTTTAAACTAATAATATAATAGGGAGTCTCACTATTTATGGGGAGACTTGGAAGGTGTGCAAATTAAATTAGTTTACAAACCATGTTGTTTACATACTTTTTAGAGCACTTAAAAGTTTGCACAATACTATAACTTTGTTGGCCGTTACAACAATATTTTAACACTGGTTAAGATAAGCCTTGACTACGCTACCCGCTACTCTATAAACATGCAACAAAATAATCTCATACAAATCCCAATCAAAGAATACATCTCAAAAATGTTACACTACCAAAAAATAAAATTGAAGTAAATTCAAAAAAAAATTAGGCAATCAATTTTAAGTTTAAAATTTCTAATGACTATTGTATAAATGTTAAGCATCTGTAAAAAATATGAAATCATAAAAACAGCCACACCAAATTACAAACGTGTAAAAGTATAAAATGCTATTTTATAGAAAAGTTAAGATAAAAAATGAAGATAACAAAATTTTATTAAGTTCATTAAAATATCTAAAATCAAAACTTCTTAAGCTGCATGGATCTAAAAAAGAAAATCAACAGCAGAAAAAAAATATTGTCCACTACACAAACAAACAAACTTACATCACAAGATTAAAAACATTTCACATGGATTAATTTTTATGCAACAATTAAGGCGAGGTTAAAAGCAAATTGTGAAAATGGTGCACTGACAAAATAAGAGTTGCTTCCTTTAGTGAAAATAAATTGAGTGTATCGCAAACATATGACACCATTGATTAGTTTCTGTAACCATAGTTACCCTTTTCTGTTGTGTCCTCGGTTATCAACACAGCTTTTTTCTGATCTGTTACAATTATGAAGTACTTAAAGTTTTAAGATAAATTTAAGAAAGGTAACACTGCTTTTAAAAAAAAAATGAAACTGCTAAATGTAATTTTTTGTTTGTAAATACTGCACCTTAAAACATTATATTAATGTCAACTTTTACCAACTACACTTGGCTAAGAACAAAATACTTTGCATACCAGTGGCAGTACACATAAGCAGAAATCTTTTTCATTTACTTAGCCTTATAGGCTACTCTAAATACTTATATTTTCATTCCTAATTGATTTTTATTCAGTCTTCAACCACCAAAAGCAACAGAATGTAACTCAATACTAAGACTATTAAACCAACATCAAAGAGCGTACAAATGTACATTCTTGGTTGCAAATCAACGAACATCTTTAGTTGGCTAATAAGAAACTAAATAGCTGTATGAAGATGAAAGACATTTAGAATGTAAAATATATACTTTACGCTTTAACGGAGCTTAATATCTTAGATTCAAATACACTTCAAAAGTGCACTTATTCTAGATAGATTAACACAAGTTCTATATACTGAATATTTCAGCTCCACGGCAGTATGATGGAGACTTTCATCTTTTGGTTGGGAAGACTCAATCATGCTCCTTAATGTATTATGAGACTGGTATGTAAAAACCTTGTTTTACCTTTTTGAGATAAGACACTGTCAGGAATATGTTTAGCCAGTTTGAATTCTCTCTCTTCCCAGAATTTGCTGATCTGGTTAATCTTGATCTCAAGGTCATATTCTGCTATTGCTCCAAGATAAATTGTATGTATCAATTGGGCATGTTCCTCAAGATCGTAGGCCAAAAGGTCAGCCACAGTGTACTGCTTATCGGGGTCATATGTCTCATTCATGCCAACAAAAATTGATTTCCAGTGGCGTTCCTGAAAAGCGTTAAATCAAGCTTAAAATTTATAGAAGAGAAATAAACTCAAATGATATTTTTTTATCTTCTTTCTATGCGATTTTAGTAACAAAACATATTCTGAATACAGCCAGATTAAAATTTATATCTGATAATACATGAACTTCAAATATATTAATAATGAAATCACTCTTTATACTCTCAAAAAATATTGTTTTTCACAGTCCACATAGAAACTAGCTTATACAATATCATTGAAAAAACTTAAACCATCAGATAAAAGGTATGTTTTCATACAAAGTTTCCTTACCTTAAAAGCTTCATTTGCAAGTTTGTGAAGAACAGGAAGGTTTTTCTTGAATTCAGACATGGAAAAGAACCATGAACTAAGCACTGAATCTCCAGGTGGTAGAAATGGTTTAAGTTGGGCGGAAGCTATCTGCCACTCAATGATCTTCTCAAGAGCTTTCTTTATGTTCATCTATAAAAGAATATATAATGTTATCAACTATGATTTTAGGTTTTAATTTTGTATATACCTTTATAATAAATATCACAACATATTAACAGTTTTAACTAAAAAAGAACTGGTAAATGTCATTCAAACATTGAATTAAATTAAAGTTACACACCTTTCTAAACAATGTTGATTTCCAGTCATGGATAGAGTGACGTGTCGCCTCCACATATTTCCATACTTCCTGTCTGACGTTCATATTAGTTGTTAACTCCTCGAGGAAGTCGAGATTATATGCCTCGCCACAGATAGCCTCCCTCCAGCGACTAGCTTCTCTTAGTCGGGAAACAACATCAAAGTATTGCTCTCGAATCTACGGGGAAATTTCAAAAGCAAAAATTACTTTTTCATGAATTGATACGTCACTGATATATTTGATGTCACTCTCAGCAAAGTTTTGGCTACATTGTGTCAGACAGATTTCATTTAATAGGAAATCAAACACCTGGAGAAACTACTGATAATGACCGCGTGCAAGTAGTCAGTTGTTTTCTAAAATAAGGCTATGTATCCTGGTCAGAGCTTGATTCAAAAGTTAGACCTTAGTTGTGCAAGATATAGTAGAGAGCATACACAGAATCACCATCTGTTTGCAATAGTAATCCCTTATGCTACCATACCACTTTAAACACCTTAAACTTGTACAGAATATTGTGGTTAAAATACTCATGTTTAAGTGAAGTAAATCTGATGCTTTTATTAACTGGAAAGGTTACAAAGAAATCTTTGGTGTGTTACATTACCTCTCTCATTTCCTGTAGAATGGTGGTTGGATCCTGTGTCGTGTCAAGAAATTTGGATGTAGTGGCCTTTTCTGACAGCTCAAGAACCTGCTTTTCCAGTCTCTATGAATGTTCAAAATAACAAACCATGTTAACTTGGCAAATTTAAAATATTTTACATGTCATTTAACTTATTTCCAAGCAAATCTGAAACATCTGCTATGACATCATTGTAAGAATTAAAAGAATAAATAATACATATCAATATTATTTCTGAGAAAAGTTGAAATCTTTTTGATATATAATGAAACCAAGTTGCATTGAATTCTTAAAATAATGTCATTTCAAAATCAACAGAAAATACTCTCATGAAACAAAATGCAAATATAAACCATAAATATGCATTTAAAATCAAATCGGTTTCTATCATAAAAACAATATCAATGTTTTTGAATCGCTAACAGTTTACATTTCAAACCATCATGTTATTACATTTTAGGAAAGATATGTCATGCTTTATGAAAGAAATTAGCAAATCTGGGACTCTTCTGTAGTACCATGAGGCTAACACTGGTTGCATGACACTGTTTTATCAATTTTATCGTTCACTGGTGAAAATAACCTCAAAAATGGTTATTTTCACTAGAAAAGATAACAATTATTTCCACTAGCGATATTCATCCGCACTAAAACTTGTTTGTTAGGAATATTTTTATATCAGTGTCTGTAGCTTTTATTAATTATTAACTATCAAAATCATTGTTTTAAATGCTCGTTATATAATTTTTAATGTTAAATGTTCTTTCTTAAAAATGCTATAAGAACTACTTTCTGTGTGGGGTGAATTTGAATTGACAAAAGATAGCCAAGGAAAATGTAACAAACAGAAAATTCAGTGTTGTTTGCTGTGAATCTCAACAATGAAACTCTGAAAGTTAATTAACCATTCTGTTCTTTTAAACTATTGTCAAGAAACATTGTTACAAGGCAAATCAAATGATAAAAGCAACACTCATCAAATACTACAAAACAAAGTATAGCGTGGTCAGTCTATGTACAGCAGATGTATCAACCTGTTTGGAATAAATATAAATGATAGTCGACAATTTTCAAAGTATGGAAATAATCAAGCATTTGAAATAAAGTTGATGAAGTTCATAATGAACAAACCATGAAATATTTTTAATATTTATGATTCATTAGTTTCTGTCATAATATGCAACTTAATTATTAATAAGAATTAACTAAAATGCAATAATGTTAAATCAATTTTAACACTGGCTAACAAAAATCTAGCAGTTATGGTACACAAAAGCAGTTTGTTGTATAAATGTTTGAAAACAGTTAAGTGTCATTTTCTAACTATTACTTCATCAGCTTGTAAAGCTTTGAAAATTTATAAAAACCAAAAATTACGAACTTTTTTCTAAAACAGATATGTATTTTATTTGTATTGAAGATTAAATAAATTAGTAAACATTAAATGACATTTCATCTGACTCGTATTACATGCTCAAAAGTACTGTTAACAATTAAATTGTGCCACACGTCAAACACATCACACTGTGTACCATATATAAACTAGGGTTCCTGACGTTGTCCACCTTCTGTTTGAGGGACTTTGCTTTCTGCATCCTCTGTTGTTATGTTCAAATCAAATTAATTAAATTCTTAGAAGTTTAAAATACAAATTCTTTAAACTCAATAAAACAACACCTAATTTAACATAAAGGATTACCTAACCCAAGGTGTGACAGCAAATCGAGGGCCACTTAACACAACATAAAACTCACTTTGAATTTGAACAGATGAAGGTTAGCCTTTCTATTTACTTATTTTGCCATTGCAAATGTTCTTTATTGGCATATATGGAAATGTGTCATATTTCCTCATATGAAAATGTGTTTCATTTCCCCTGATGCAAATTATAAACCTTCAATGTTTAAATATTTTATCCCTAAATGAATTAAAATTTTATGATTTAAGTGCAGTGATATTCCAGTGATTACAAAAACACATTAGACAGAAAAAGCCAAAGTGATCTATTAAAGTCCTTTTTGCAACATAAACAAAAGTCAGCTTCTCGGTTTTGAATATAAACAACAATTAAGAGACATAAATGGAGAAACTTAACAAAACGTTTACAATATATTACATTCATGTGATTTTTAGTTTGGTAATAGGAATTTGTTGTAAACTTTGGGTACAAAACATTACCACACTGTTAAATAAATCGTGGGTGTAATTGTGAAAAATTCACATTCATGTTTACCCGATTCTAGATCAAAAAGATTAAAAATAAGGAGAATAATAACATAAGTATATTGTTATAAAACTCAACATCAAACACATCCATCTATCTATATTACCCTGAGTCAGTAAGATAACATAATTCTGATTCCAGATATTTAGGTATACATGTAGTTTCTTTTTACATAGATTGGCATAAATATTTAAATATTTTTCATGTATTCTCATATTAGCAATATAAGAAGTGGACTAATCTTCATGTGATGTTATTACAAAACATGTGATATACACTAAAATACAGTATCATGTGATAGTTGGGTGATCATTGTGAGCATCCATTTTCAATCTTATTAAAATTTTATGGAAGAAATTCAGTAACATTACATTATCTATCTTTTTCCAACATTTCTTATTCGATTCCCTATATAATATCTCTTGCGTAATAAATATACCCAAAGCATGTGATTCAAAGAAGTGACTTTACAAATGATTTTGTAACTGACTGTAAAAGTTGCAGTTTTCTTTAAAATGAAAAAAGAGATATCCATTGAATATATAGCGTACTCTAAACTAGATATTTATCTTAGAAGAAACAACTACTTTTACATGATCCGTACAGGTAAATTAAGCTTACCTGGAAAGTGTCCTCCAATAGTTTAGTCATTAATGGCGTCTGTGTGTTAACAAACTCTGAAGCGTCCTGCATCTGCATCATAAAGGCTTCACCACAGGCCGACACATTCTCCTCGTACTTCTCTTCTTCAAATGTCAGCTGACGATTATAACCCATCCTTATCACCTACAAAATAATAATAAATAAATAAATAAGTTACATATAAATAAAGATTGTGGTTCATAATTATTGTACTGAAATCATGACAAAGCTTTCCTGGGTTAATTAAATAACTTTGTCCCCTTTGATTATTTATCTACATACCTATTGATACACTTTGAATTCATTCTTTCTGACAAATCTGTGTTTATTAAAAAGTTTTGTCCTTCATTCCAATTTTCAGTAGATTCTAAATTTTTTTTTACAAGTATTTACAAATATCCTAGGATTTTAGTATTTGAGGATCCAATTAAAAATAATTTTGAATAAACTTTAATAACCCAATCATCCTTATTTGAAGACCTAGTTAAAGTGTATTTGACACGAATAATATTCCACAGTATTTTATATATCTTGCCTATATGTCTTTTAAGGGCATATATTTCATTTTCCTTCTTCAAAAAGAAAATCATATTTACATAAAAATGTCCAAATTATTTGATATTTCAATTTTCTTTCAAGCCAAACCAACCTCATAGAGTGACTTGATGTATTCCACTCTCTGTTGATACTGTGGTGCATTCTTCTTGTAGTGGGTAAAGTTTTTGGCAAACGTGGCAAATGCATCCACAGACTCTCTCTTGTCTTTCATGTTCTGAAACATTTGAGAAACAAAACAAAATGAAACATTGCATACAATATAACGTACTGGATTTACAAATCAAAGAATTTAAGTTGGTTTTAAAGTAATTTACAGCTTTCTAAAATACTGGATTGACATAGAATAACTTTCTTAAATATATTTCTTCATTTTTTTGTTGATAATTTGATGTTTTTAATAGATGCTATTTATGAATTTGTGTATGAATTGTCTTATTTCTTTACATTTATTTTCTAAATAATTCAAAATGATGAAAGCAAAATTGTAACAAATGTTTGAAACCTAGAATTATCAACAACAACAAAATCAATAAAAGTTAAAACACAAATGATTTATACCTCAAGAACTTCTTTCATTTCTTTACAGAATTCTGTTGCCAGTTCTTTGGCTTCCTCAGCAACAAATGTCACAACCTCTTGATAAATGTCGTTCAAGTGAGGCAGCAGGCCTTCATGAATTGCTGTGCAATCAACAAGAAACAGGTTGTTTTCTGTAGTGAAACTTTTGTCAAAGTTCCTCACCCGTTCTGACCACTGCCGTAATTCGGTAAGTCTTTGCTGTAAAATAGAGAATCAAGGATTATTATTGATAGAAATATAATTTAAGCAAAACTGTAATGTGACTTTATTTCCAGGAAAATAAAAATGTAATAAATTTTATTTTTTCGCGAAAAGAATCTTAAGTTTTCTAGACAATACCCAAAAAGATATCCTTGTAACTAAAATTTCTTGATTTAATTACATTTATATTATATATCTTGTAGATTTAAATTCAACGACAAATTGTTTTGCTTCAAAACACAAGATCAAAATGTTGTTTAGTTTTAGCAGAATTGTTTTGATACATTATTTTAAGCCACACAGAAGAAATCACATGAAGAACTGATAAAATGTCCAAAGCATTAACCCAACCCCCAACCCTTTCAGAAAAGCAGTAATGACAATTTAATTCAATTCAATTTTCACTTTTTTTTGTTGAATTTCTCCTTTGAGTACAATTTTGATGTAATATGTTTTTACCTCAATGGTGTAGGCAGCCATTCCTTTGAACTCCTTTAACTGTTTATCGTTCCACTTCCTACAGAACTGATGTATAGAGTTCAGCCAAGCGTTACGTTCACAATACTGATCAATCTCCTCTAACGCTACATTCATCAACACTGAATGTTCACTCAGAGATTTCTGGTACTCATGACTGTAAGCATTTAATAAATTAACTGTTATTCAAAGTCAAACATGATTCAACACTTGATCTACAAGCACAGCATATATATGCAAATTTCCCCCAAAAGTGATACCGTACAAGAAATGGACATTTTGCGAAAAACCTCATTTTGAGCCAAGTTGTACAAAAATCTCAAGCTGAATAATTGTTGTTCTCCTTCTTGAATTCATGGCTATTTTCCCCTATTCTTTTACATCTCTTTGATATCTCATCTTCAATATTTTGCCATTTTGGTAACATTTAATACATTTTTTAAAAACTCTCACAGATATAATTCAATTGACAAATTTCAACTAATAAAATACAGAGAAGTGTTTCATATTTCATTAAATGTTTATCTAAAGACCATTCAGCAAAACAATGAAACACCTATACTTTATCAAGATATATACATTAACATATTCATCTCTATTATTCAAAAAAGCCTTAGACAATTATAGATGAAGCAGACAAATCTAGGAAATGAGGTGTACATAGCATCAAAGAATTCAAGGTAGAGTGAATCAGCTATGAAAAATCCAATATTGCCATTCTAGTTTCTTATTCTACATTTCTCTGATATGTATACATTAATTACACTTACTCTAAGTCAAGCTTTTCCTCCAAGTTGGCTTTGGTGATGGGTTCATATTGTCCCATGAAGCCTTCTCCAGTTACTTCAAGTTTGACCCGTGTGGGTAGGACCAGGTCAGGGGTAGCCACGCCCATCTCATCTTCTTCCTTAGTAGCAGTTTCTGAACAAATGCACAGGAAATAGATTCATTTATTATAAAAAAACAACTACCACAGCTGCAGACAGGGTTCATTTCTGACACACTATCAACTGAAGTGACCTACATGCCATTCTCATCTCACTCATTTCTTAATGCATAATATCATAGCATAGTAGGTATATATATTATAGAACAATCAACCTGTTTTTAAGACTTATTTTAGCTTACTTCTGTAAAATGTTGACTACAAAATCAGAGAATCAAACACTTTAAATCTATTAAATTTCACCCAGGTTTAGATATGGACATAGACAACTACTGCCTTTTGCTTGCAGCCACTGAGAATAGCTAGTTTGAATTGTCCCAAAATTTGCAACATTTTTCCAGCTTTTGTTTGATTGCAATTAATATCAAAGAAAGTTTTTCTTCTTATTCAGAGTTTTTTCATAAATAATCCTTAAATTGTTATGTTTTGCGATTAAATACAAGATTTTTTTAAGTAAACATTTCTTACCTTGTCTCTCAAGTTCAGGTACTGGAACATGATCTTCACCAAATACAGACT
>JAUMGZ010165665.1:0-15660 GCA_032359645.1 Pododesmus macrochisma
GTCCTAGGGAGATGTTTGTTTGTGGAACTACCTAGAGTGTTTGAGATTCTCTTTCAGTCCTAGGGAGATGTTTGTTTGTGGAACTACCTAGAGTGTTTGAGATTCTCTTTCAGTCCTAGGGAGATGTTTGTTTCTAAGAATACTTGTGGAACTACCTAGAGTGTTTGAGATTCTCTTTCAATCCCTAACATCCAACTCAATGTAATGAAAAATATGAGATTATGGAAACAATTTCGTTAAAAGTTTTGACATCTCTAATAATTTAAGACACATTATGCTCGACTTACGATATGATGTAATTCTTTACTACTGAGATTAAATCTGTCTGTCTAGTCAACCCATCTCCCCCGGGATAAAAAAACATCTATAGATTAAACTCAAAATGTCTAGTACTAAACGATAAGATAAAAACCTACCATTAAACTGCACGTAAATTCAGTCTTAATCATCATATTTTGATCAAGTCTTGAGTGTTTAATTATTGTTTATATCTCAAATAAATGTTGCTCTAAAATTGGTCCTGCTTTAAATTCTTGCGTGAAAAAAAATAAAACAGTGATACCAGGCAGCACGCGATCTAAAATAATGTTATAATACTGACTTCAGGTTTGAATCAACATGCTTAAAGGGAATTACACTGAATAAATAGCGTGGTTAAATTTAAATCTGGGTAATGTGGACATTTTAATTGACCGTTCTTGATTTCACAACAGAACATACGAGAGAGAGAGAGAGAGAGAGAGTCGCCATGGGCAGCACATCCCACCGAACAAGTCACTGTCCAGCTTTTTATACTGATACATCATTGATTTGTTCTTGAGAATGGCGGCCAAGAAGCGATATTTATGAAATGTGTATGTAACACATTTGTATTGGCCTACCAAACACTGGGAAAGTGTACTTATGTATGGGGTTCATGACAAATATAGGTTCATTTAGGATATTGTTATGAATTAAGCATGATGTAACGATAATTAAGTTTAATTCACTTCGAGCATTTGTTTGGAGTTTAAACATTTCAAATTAGTAAATGAATTTTGTAAATTGAAAGGAAATTGTAAAATTTTACATTTGCCACTAGGACGAGGACTCACACACCCAAGTTCAAACTGTGATCATTCGGTCTGCACTTATCATCTGGACAAGTAAAATTCTATTTTCAGTCACTGTGACCTTGACCGTTGATAGACCACACATATAATCAATAGGGTTCTGCATATCCCCAGGGGCAACCCGTATGCAAAGTTTAAACTTCGTAAGATCATCAATTCTCAAGTTATCATTTGTACCAGAAAATCATACGTTAGCAATGAAGAATGGTGACTGACCTTTGGCGCAAAAATAACAGGGCTCTGTGTATCCACTAGGGAAACTCTAGTACAAACTTTGTGCAAACAGTTGTTCCCAATATAATATCCAACAACCAAATTTCTGTTTTTAGCGACAATGACCTTAACCGTTTGAGGATCGTACCTAATTTCAATTTGGCTTGTCCTCTCAGGCTTCAAATACACAAAATTCAAACTTTGTGCAATAATATCTCCCCAGTTATTATTAAAATAAGCCACAGAAAGCGAATTTCTCCTCTAAGCAACGGTTATCTCTAGCAGACTTTGTCAAAATCAAGATGGTTCTGTCTATCCCCTAAGGCAACCCAAACAACACGTTTTATCTTCCTGCAATCATTTGTTCTCATTTTTTCACCGCAAAAAGCCACACAAGCAGTATTTTATTTAGCCCCTGTGACCTTGACTTTTGACAGACTACGCCAAAATCAATCAGACTCTGCGCATACCCTAGTGCATCTAACATACCAAGTGTAAAACTCTCTGCAATATGTTGTTTTCATTTTATCATCTGGATAAGCCACAGGTAAGCAAAATTCTCCTTTTTAGTAACAGTGACCTTGATCGTTCGCAGACCATGCCCACAATAAATAGGTTTTAGTCTTGAATAATCATTTGGACAAGCCACAGGCTAGCAAAATTCTATCTTTATCCACTGTGACCTTGACTTTCGACAGACCACGCCGAAAAAACAATAAGCCATTAGTAGACTTCATCAAAATCAAGATGGTTCTGCGCATCTCCCAGGGCAACGCACACAGCACGTTTATCTTTCTGCAATGATGTGTTCACATTTTGTCACCGCAAAATAACACACACTAGCAAAATTTAATCTTAAACCACTGTGACCTTGACCTTTGGCAGACCACGCCAAAATCATCACGCCTCTGCACACACATAGTGCATCTCACACATCAAGTGTAAAATTATCTGCAATATTTTGTTTTCATTTTGTCATTTGGACAAGTCACAAGTTTTTATTTTTTCAGAAACAGCGACCTTGACCTTAGGTGGACCACGTTCAACATTAGTAGGGTCCTGTGCATTTTCATTGGCAACCCTCACACAAGGTATATACTTTCTTTTATAGTTTGTTCTCATTTTATCATCTGAACAAGTCACAGGCAAGCAAAAATCAATTTTCAGCCACTGTGACCGTCACCTTTTGCTGACCATGCTAAAATTTAGTGGACCCTGTGCATCTATTAGTGCAACTCGAACACAAAATATTAACTTTCTACTATTATAGTTTGTTTTCATTTCGTCATCTGGGCTAGCCATGGGCTAGTAGAATTCTATTTTCAGCAACCGTGACCTCAAGCTTTGGCAAACCACGCCCACAATCAATAGACTAATTTACACCTCTAAGGGCAACTCGCACACCACGTTTACATTTACTGCAATCGTTTGTTTTCATTTTATAACCCAGACAGCCCGGAGGCAAGCATCATTGTATTCTTAGCAACGTTAACCTTGATCTTTGACCAACTACGCCATAAAACCAACATAATTCTGTTCACCCCCTAGGAAAACCAACATACTAAATTTTGATTTTCTTTAACCATTAGTTTACAATCTATCATCTAGATCTTATTTTTGCCTAATAGACGGCGAAGTTACGGCAAAACTACAATACGATTACACGACAAAAGGAGGGGCAAGTTACGATTACAATATAATACAACACAAATAGAGCAAAGTTGAACATTCAAGGATTCCAGGGCCTTTCCGTCTTCTTTGGTAAAAACCACTTCAACACACAGTGTTTCCCTTTATCTGTTTAGGTCCCGGTGTTATATCAATCTAAAAAAAACAAGAAGAAATAGGATCAACAGAACAAACGCTATTGACAAACAAACAATAGCTACATCAAAAAGTCACCACAAAGTCAAACCAATGGCCAATGGCGAAGACCCCAATTCTCTTCAACTTATGGTGTATATGTTTTAACCATAAACGTGTTCGGTGAGATTTTCAAAGATCATAGCTCCCCATAGGTTCAGCTGTGAAACAAAAAGGTCATTGGGAGCTTGCTGTTGACCTTAAACAAAATTACATGCCATAAAGACCAATGGTACGAATTTATGATTTTGAATTTTCACTTTTAGCGGCTACGCTCAATTGTTCGAAGGGACACAACTTCCATAAGGAGTCGTCCACATCTTTCGACTAAAGTGTATAAATGTTTCGGACTTCAGCAATATAATAACCTACCCTCCAACTTTCAATATATGTTACGGCTATTGAGTTTTTCGATCAGAAGTAGTTTCGGTATTCGGGAAGTGAGTCTCGAAATAAAGTTCGATATGTCAGGTTCGATTCCGAATCGTGAATATCTGACAGAGTTGGGGTATAAACCATCAATGTTATATTTTTTTGCGTATTTTTTCAACCAAATACTTCAGAATATTAGCGTAGAAACTCCCCATTACCAAACAACAATAGGAAATCCAGCAATGTCTTCATTTTTTAAACAGGGAAAACCTTAAAACATCGTAACATCTTGACGTAACATAATACTGTCTGTTTCGCACTGCTGTATTTCATCACCTTGCCCGGGTGTGTTTTCGACAGTGCTACGATAACACGACAAAAGCCATAACCAGATTCCACAATACAACACATTGTTAATGGGCTTGGAGTGTACTCAATATACGACAAGAGTGCGTACAGTTCCCATGCCCACATGATATCTCTTATGTGTTATAGCTTTTCATAAATGATCCTAAATAATAAAAATAAGTTTATATGTCGTGACAAAATCAACACGTGTACTCAAACAAACCAAAATATACTTTTCTTAAAGGTTACAATTATGTTTCAGAGGGAAAATTCATACAACCTTTGATTTTTGACATTAATGGTAAATATTGGTACCTTTTAAACGTAGTTTAATAACACTATGTAATTTGAGATCAGGAATTCAAATGTGAAATATCTCAAAACAAATATTGTTCACAACCTTCTTATTATCTTACGTAAACATGCGATCGCAAGATTGACCTCATAACAAAAACACAGATTTACAAACAGGGACGATGTTGGCACGCTTCCGGTGATATCAAGCGTCTACATGAAATGATGATGAAAAAGTGACATGGATGACATCACTAGTGCCAGTCAGATGCGTTTTATGTAGTATTTTGTTAATGATGTACAAAATGACCGATATTACCTGAACTTAGGAGATAAACCCGTCTATTGATCTTTTAGTTAAGAAATTACAGTTCCCACATACTTGTCCGTCCAATTGGTGTACAGAACAATCCAGGACGCTGCAAGTGAAGTACATGCACCGAGCCACTTAAAATACTTGTCTTATCAAGTTTTAATTAGATGTATCGAACGTTCCTCTTTGAAAAGTGCATGTTTAATTTAACTGCATTAAAGGGAATGTAACGGTGCTTTATTTGATGACCAAGTGTGAGTAATAGGATTGTCTATATTGATCTATCATCCACCGGAAGTGCACTTTCTGGGATTCCACTTGTAGACTGCTTTGGAATTTGACATCAACAAGATGGGCTCCACTGGAAAATTATAGTCGTGTTCGCTTTAACCTTATATATTAAAATTGGAATCTCCTGTCCCAGAAAGCACACGTTTAAGTTTTAAAATTCTTGAACAATTATTCCTTTTTTTATGTAGTAACTGATCAGTTAACTCTTTTTATTTTGTGGTTATGCTTTTATTATCAAAGACTTTAATGTGTCGATCGTTTTCCTCTTTTCTGTTCATCTCCTTTTATATCCTGGAACCCCAAGTTGAAGGACCACTAGAAACGCTACGCCAACGAGCAAGAGCAAGAACAAGGTACATCGTGATCTTAGATGATCACTCGTCGCAACTTCGGCCGTTTCCGTTTAGTTCGTGTACTTAATCGCTTGGATGTTTGGATGAGAGTAACGGATTCACCCGAGGTTTGCCGATTGCTTAGATGATCACAAGACAAAACGTCGTAATCGTGGACGATGATGACGTCATGGCAAGGCGTGACTACTAACAAACACAAACATGAAGGATGTCATGAAATATATGGACCCGCTAGTAAAATTTCGCCAACTGGCACGAGAATGAAAGACGTCAATGCAAGACGGGAGAGGTCGCACGACAAGCTTTGCTTACAAACACCTCAGGGCGTTACATCAAGACAAACGTCACCAAAACCACAAACCAAAAGACAACAAGAAGAGATTAAGCAGGTTGAAAGGTCCAACCTTCCAATGTTTGGACGCCAGTTTCTAAAGCTTGTGGGTGACATATAACATATATCTACACGTACATAAGATAACCTGTTCAATCTCGTCTTTTTGAACTCCGAGATAAATCACTCGAAGACACCATTTACATACCGTTCTTGCACTACCGTACAATGTGATGGTGGTATAATTGGGATATTATTTGTCGACGTCTCTGCTAATACATATTACTGTTTTATCATGTTGTCAGCTATTACTAGTGTTTTAAGATTTCTGTCAGCATGTTCCAGTGTATGTTTGAGTGGAAAGACATAGATAAGATCTAAGAGATTCCGTAGATGCATAGCTCAACCTTTCCTAACCTACAAAGAATGGGAGGATATTTTAAACAGCAACACAACAAAGAATTGGACTATGAGAGAACGATGGATAGAACAAAATAAGACATGACAGTTACATTCCATTCATGTTTATTCGGACAAGTAGAATGGATGTTGGTATATCAGCAAAATGTGCAATTTCACACATCCGTTCAAAAGTGAACTTGCTTAAACAAAGAAACGTAGCTAGGAAGCCAAAGGAGTGGGAACCCGGTATTTATAAAGGACAATGAAAACCATACCCCAACAATTATATAAATGTGGTCTAGTCAACAATTCAGGCGAACATGCAGTCAAAATAGGAATTTTAAAGGTATTCATCTTGACAGGTATTTTGGACGATCTAGTCCTCGTCTGCAGACATCTGTAATCCTTCTTGAGAAATATATTATGTATTCATAAAGAAGCAGCAAGATATCCTCTATATGCGTGTTAACGTTATAGTCGACATAATAAACAGATCAAGAATTTTGACAGGAAAGATAGATGCTGAAACAAACATTTCACTCTAATTTCAAAATATTTATCATTCATCATAATATAAAATATCTTTGATTCAACGTGCCTGTAAAATATCACAGACTCTTATCTCATAGCTAATGACAAGATGCAAATATTTCCCTGGAGGAAATGCAATTATGTATACAATGTTTAGTTTCTATTTCACAAACGGAATGAGTTTGATATTTTACGTTTGCAAACTTTGGGAAAAATTAATGTTGCATCATGCAAAGAGTTCGAAACTGTGTCTTATAAAAATACAAATATAATGCATCAGGCTGCTAATCTGATGTTGTGTCTGTTTCTACAACATATCGACAACAATAGCTATATGAGTTGTGGATTGTACGCGTACCAAACACCAAAACTAATGTCACATCTGATGAATACACAAAATGCTCACTCCGTCAAACAAAAAGCGCTTTTACTTCCGGTTTGCATCAAAATATAAATTCACCATTGAGTATTGGTTTTCTCGTTATGGCTTTGAAGCAATTTAAACCACAAATTAAACATTTATTCATAAATTAACAATTGTGGATTCGGACACTTATAAACTTACAGATATCGTCAAACAGGGAAGTCTTTATATAGAATGCAGTCTGTGATCTGCTTCATTTATCTTTATTTTTATTATATGGCTCCTTTCATTACACCTTGTCATGTTGTGTAGATTTGTGTTTTTTTTTATATTGTACATACTGTTCCTGATTGTGTCACTATATGGTAAGTGAATTATGTTGACTTTATATCTATTTTAGTTACATACAACACATCAAATCTCGTATTTACATATCTTTATATTCATCTTTATGAGCTCAGTTTTCTAAAGTACAAATAAAAAGCACATAAACGTCACATCCTGTTTATTTTCAATTAAGATTTTCGTTCTTATAAGCGAGGTGTATTGATGAGGCAGCTAGGAGTGAATTGTGAAGATCAGCATTTTAGATATATCATTACATGTAGGAGTTTTCAAAATTAATAATTTTGAAGTAATACTATGTTGCATGATTCAACGATGGTGTTTGACACCCTGTAGCAAAAATTTACGTTCTTAATAAAACGAAGACTGTTATTGTGTTGAGCTGGAAAGGAACATAACTCAAATTTTCTATAACAAAATCTTAAGGAGATGTATGCAGATATGTATAGGAATTGTCACACCTTAAAGCATAATCCATAGCAAACATGAATTGTGATTTTGTAATTGCAGGTTTATTTTATTTCGGCAGCAAACTGATCAATGCACACCGAAAGAAAGTCAAATTGTGAAACTAAACCTCGACTTTCAATCAGAGGGCAAGAACCGTTGGAAGCAGACGACCCTGAAATATCTCATTAATATCTAGTTGCAAGGTAAGACATGTCAAGGTCCATGCTTTACGTGTGATCATGTACATCATTATAAGGCCACACATATAAAACTCTGTGTTTAACATCAAACTTATCTTAACAGTTTGTGGTGCTATGAGAAAAAAACAAAGCCGCAACAAAAAAAAATACATTTTCTAAACTCCAAAATAAATATAAATATTTTTTATACATACATATGTATCTTAATTTATAAAAATGTACCGTAAATTTATAGTAACAGATCCGTGTTTATTGATACTTTGTTCACCACCTGTATTGAATGTCACCTGTATCAAGAAAACAATGCACTTTTTTTACTTTGAACTATGTTTCATTCGAAATATAAAATAAAATTAAAGAAAAACCAAAGAATTGTATAGATTAGCCAATTTTGTAAGATAGCCCGCGTAATTTAAAAACACGTGCTATGACTGATATAAACCTATCATGATGGTTGAATTGTACATCAAATCCAAAAGTTTCAAAATAACGAAGAAAACCAAAAACCGCGACCCTAGAAATGTATCTGTCGGTGAGGATACGATAAAATGGATAAGTGAATTATTTTCGTTGTTTCATTGTACACTCTGAGGGTGCTATCTGTTTCTAATTTGACACAGTGTATGTCTAATTGTCTTGTACAAGATGGGTACTAGTAATGTTGTTTGTTTATGTCCTGTGTTGCAGGAATGACCGGTGACCTCCAGCAGAACTACTGTAATGACTTTACCGACTGGCTATAATGTGTCTTTGTTGTGTAGTTTACTGACCTTATGTACATCTCCAGGTTTGTGTAGTTTTCTTGTTCGATTCCAGTGTAGTCAGTTCATTACTTTAGGTTTTTTCTGTGTGCGTCCTACGTTTCGTCTTTGTTTGCCCATGTCCATGGACTTACGGCTTTTGATTATCGTCTTGGTTTTTCGTATGTATTACTTCAACGTATCGATACACCAATATACCCTAGAATCCTGCCAGTGAATGTCGATTAATAATCGAAATGGCACGACCAATTCATACACCTTCAAAAAGTATTCAGCGGCAAGGCTTGAATTCTGATTTGAAATAGTTCTCAAAATAAGAACAACTCATCAGAAACGAGATTTGGAAAAAAGCAAATAAGGTAGGATATGAAGAGAAATTGCAACAGGAAGAAGAATTGAAACAATAGAGACATAATAGAAAGAGATTCGGCAAAAAAAGGAACACAAATTAAAACAATAAAGCAAAAATAGGAAGTGAAGTGGAAACAAAAAAGACGCATGCGTATAAGATAGAAAGGAGAAGGAGACTACTTTTGCCAAACCTAATATTGAAATCTTGATGTTGCCATGTGATTATGGCGACTCAACAGTAATTATTCTAAAGCAACGTTAAGCGAGTCCTACAGTTAGTTTTCTATATCTTTAAACCTAAAGCGTTCATTTAAAATATATGAAACATTCACTGTGAAGTTCAAAAATATTTATGTGTGGTGCTAGGTCACCACGGTCAAGTACCGAATACTCCGCAAAGTTGTAAGAGATTTCAAATATTGGTCGCTGGTTCCCTATTAAAATACGATACGTTCCAAAGTCAACAGATAGGAACGATAGAAAAAAATTGTTAGCCAACAAAAAATACAAACTCGCCCCAGAATCAATAAACATGATAAGTGTAAAATATTGAGGTGATATCTTGGGCGTTGGCTACTTTCAAAATTATACTTATGTTTTGTTTGAAACATTTGAAAAAGGTTGCCAACTCTCAAAATTTCATAAATACCTGCTTAAATTCTGCATTTGGTAAAGATTAATATGTAGAAGATATATTCTTACAAAATACATATTTTAAAAGATGACATCAAATAAAACCCAAAACGCAAAATTATAATTTTTATGAAAAATAATTAATTACAATGTATTGGTTGTTGAAAGAAACGGTGCGGGTTTGGAATTTCTCTTCTTCAATGTGAAATTCGAACCTGTGCAATGGTGCCTTTAATCTATCCCCTAGCATTTGATCCTTTGGTATGTATCATATAATTTTTACTATGATATAATATAAATATGAACTAGTGTTACCATATTTTCTATTTCTGCCGAGCCTTTGGTATGGTGTACAAATGTAACATCAGCATATGCGTAAAATGACACCCTTGATACTTGAATACACGAATTAGATATTTACATAGTACACTGCATGAAAATAAGACACACATCGTATGCTCCCACACTTTGTTCCCTAGTTCTATCTAGGTCTTGCTTGTTCTAAACTCATTTCCTCTTTGACTTCCGCTGATGACGGTTAATTCGTTGCGAGGCCTGGGGCATTGGACGAGGTCCTCTCACATTGAGAATTGGGGTTTAATTTATGTCTTAAAGATATTATATATTGGTGGCCCGTTGTAGGCCTGGGGCATTGGACGAGGTCCTCTCACTTTGAGAATTGGGGTTTAACTTATGTCTTAAAGATATTATATATTGGTGGCCCGTTTGTAGGCCTGGGGCATTGTACGAGGTCCTCTCACTTTGAGAATTGGGGTTTAGTTTATGTCTTAAAGATGTTATATATTGGTGGCCCGTTGCAATTTGCCAGTTTCTATTCATATTCATTGGTGGTCCATTTCAGATTGCATGATTTTTTTTAAAAATACACTTGATCCGCTTTAATGTCAATATATGAATCATAGACTGCATCAAATTGAGCATTGTTAAATTTTACCAAATTGAGCATTGTTATATACGTCCTTTTATGAACGGTAATTACATGTTAATCGATTATTTTTGTTCGTGATTTCCAAATCACATTGTACTAATCTATAAATCATTCTGTTTTTCTCTCTCAATGTTTATAGTTCAATAAATATGCCATTTAGCTATTATGATATACTTTGAAGTGTTTAATGTCACGTGTTTCTTTATTACAAGGCCAACACGAGCACCAAATCTTTGACCTTGTACTTTTGAATAACATAACCCGACCATTCATATGTCACTTCACACTGCAGTTAATAGTTATACTGTAATTAAAGGCATGATTTGTTATTTAAACAATCAGAAACAACTAAAGATGTATTCTTTATATGATTGTGGGGTAACTTGGTAAGAATTGAGTTGTGTCATGAAATTATGAGAAACATTTCTGTGTGACCTGGACTGTTAACCACAAACAATGGCTGCCGTCATATTTGGAATTCCAGAGATAGATATCTTCATGTTTCGATCTCTAATCAATTTATACATCTTGATTAACAGTCATAGTTTATATTCAATGTGTATCACTCCATCAATTTATTAGTTAATTACGCGTCGCTGGGTGCTAATTATTTGCCTAATTGTTAATACACAATTTCCCCCAGTTGGCGGCCATGTTTGGTATCTTTACAACAAAGCAAACGTCTCGATGATTGAGACCATTTAAATGCAGGTGTCAGGTGACGTCGAAGTGTTGGAGCATATCGATTGCATATGGATTTTGATAATTGATTTTTTGATTAAAATCGATATCTGTCAATAATAGAAGACGTCTGGACGGAATAATGGGTGGTCTTTTGGTCTGATGGTTTGTATTGTAAATTTGAGGAACGACTGTTGCATAAAATGCAAAACTTTTATCTCGTTATGTTGAGAACTGTTGTGGCAATAGAAAGATAAGATAATTTGCTATATGTTTATTGACTACATATAGTATTTGTGTTATTTTGACAAATGTTTTTTAATAGATTTTAAGATAATCGTTTTAACAAAACATGTCTCCTCTCCCGGGGGGTATCTATACTTGATGATTATGAAATGTGTTTTGTCCAACTATATTTACGTCCACTGTAAAATAAGAGCATTAAGTGGTCTCGTATCATTTTCAATTTTGTAAAAAATATATATGAAATATCATGTATGGATATGAGTATAGAGTTTGTCAGTGAAAAAATAATTGGTGACTGTTTCACACATGCATTTGCCATATCACATAGAACAATAGTACACGTTAGACGAGACATGTATATGATGCCAATGAGGAGACCATTTTTTATTTAAACACTGTCACTGAACTTCAAGGTTGTCACTTTAGTTCTGACGTCACATTCCGTGCAATGGGGAAAGTGTTATCGTCATAGAAACTATGCTCTATAATCAAAGACGTTACCACAACAGCAACTTGCACTTGCATACTTTATTGCAAAAATCGTATAATTTGATGATACATTTTAAAATGAAACCAAGACATTTAAGTCCAACATGTTTTAATGCACTAACAAGGAAATGCAGAAGTTTGAGACAAACACCAATTGATTCTACAAGTTAAAATCTTGTTAGGAACTTCACAAAAGAGAAAAAGTATTCAGTTTAATTTTGTACTTTTAATTAGAGAGTTTTTAAACTTACCTTTGTGTACCCGTAACACGTGTTCTTGAACTATTTAACCAAACGTTTTCTTATAAAATATCTAGACAATGCAACATAAAATATATAAATGCACAATGCCTCTTTATTTCTTAAAAAAAAAAGTTCACACAAAGGTATTGTTGTGTCTGATTATGTAGACAGTCCCATTTCAAACTAGGTCACCATGCCCCCCTTAGATCATTCCAATAAAATGAGACATAATAGCTTAACATGACCAGAGAAAGTTTAGCATTGTTAGTATACTTAGACTCGGACCAACTATGCGGTCTCTTACTATTTATAATGTCATATATATAAAATAGGGTACACTTCATTCGTCTTTAATAAACAATATTTCACGATTGAATTATAATCATTCCACTCTTCAAGAGTTCATTAACACACGCATGAATTAGCTATAAGACTTTAAAAAGTAAAATTTAGCTTAAATTAAAATAGATTTTGGACAAGGGCATGCAACCTCTATGTACTTTCAAATGATTCCATATATATACATGGTAAACCTATCAGGTGTAAGTTTTACACTCGTGACAAAAGAAATTCGTACAATTGGAAGTCGCACGTTATGAAGTATACTGTTAGTAAATCTAATATACGTATATATGAATATATAGACATACGGTATATGTGTTTGGTGACAGGTAAGATGTAAGGTATGTTATAATTTTTCAAAATCTTAATTTGAAAACTGATTCTCATTCAACAATTGAAATGCAACAAGAAATAAATTCCATGAGAATCAGAACGGTTTTTGCATATGGAGAATCGACTATTACATACATGTACATTCATTACATTGACAATACATTCTACATCTACACTTTTAAATTCTTGCATTCAATGATATATTTTCTAAGCTGAGATATTTCTTTGATATTTTGTACCGACATTAAATAAACAACTTTGAAAACAGATGGCCAAAATCGAAGCGAAGCATTGTGAACACAAAACGATAAAAACTAGGTACGGGATTCGTAATTCTGAATTCAAAATATTGTGAAATATAGTAAATGAAATGTTGTTAAATATTTTGTCAATCAAGTGAAAATTGCCGGTTTGTCGTCCCCATTTAAAAGCTAATTAAACACAGTAAGCACTTCTTTGTTTTAAAGCAAAACAACTAAGTAAGCAACCCTTAACATTAAATTATGAACAAATAAGCAAAACAACATAAGCAAATATTCAATTAAGCAAACAAAATAAACAATTTTTTTTAATTATTTAAGCAAAGCAACTAAGTAAACAATCCTTGCATGACTCACATAGAGTCAAAATCTTGAATGTAAAACCTGTAAGTGAGTAGTAGTAATTTAAAAGCTTTCATATGTACAATTTGTTTGTTAAACATCTACAGTCTTATGATGTTTAAAGCACTTGAACATTAATTGCGAAGATGAAAAAGAATTTTAAACATTTAAAAAAAAAAGTTTCTTTTTTTCAAAGCTCAAACATGTGTCTGATCTATAGTTTATTAGTATATAGTATAAAGTGTAATAAATTGCTCATGTCGAAATCATTTTACAAGAAAGAACTCTCAAGTTTAGTGCACGTCTTGGATATTCTAAGAATAAAATTCAAGTGTTGGTGCTAACTGCACTGAGTCACAGGTTTTCATCAACATTCTTCAGTAGACAGTTTCCTTTCTGGATCCTCTCAAACTTTAAAGTTTAAATTAACAGATCCTCGCCTCGTTACTCACCGTCGGGTGTATTCAAATAGACAACCTACGTAATGACAAATTAGACGCCATTTTGATATATGGTGCTATTTTAGTGAGTATTTTATTAGAGAATAAGATAAAGAGATACACATGTTAATTAAACCGTTACAGCTGACGAATGAGGTCTTGATTGAACATTTACTGATGAGAGCTGAAGGATGATTCTAGTCTTCCCTGTCATCTTAGTCCTTGCCAAGTCAATCGCGCCCATTTCATCGCATCGACAGGTGTAGAGAATACAAAGATGCAACCTGAATCATGCCTCCGATAAATATGATATTTATAAGAGGAAGGAGTCAAAAATCTGTGTGAATTACCCCGTGCCGAATCCCAGATCTTGCTCGAAGCTGCTGTCATCATAGTCTATGTGACAACTTGCAAACGCTATTTCGAAAAGTAGATATCACCATTTCAAATCAAATGAGTAATATCGCCAATTAAAACAACGAGTTAGTTATATCACCTATTTAAAACAAATGAGTGATATCATCTATTCGAATCAGTCTTATCACCTTATGGAATTAAAAAGTAAAACACAATGGCCCATACTTTATTTTAAAAACAAGTCTGTCCCATTTACCAACAGCAAGTCTCCATTAGATCTTGATGTGACCAATCATCAGTAAGTTACATCTGAGAGATTTGGACCTTCAGTTATGATGGACCCTTACGCCACAGGAACAAAATTATCACATCTGTTTTTTGGTAACGCCATCTTCAAATCTTGTCTGATACCGTGGATACAAATGAAACAAGAAAAGCTTGAAACAACACAAACCTCGCCAAAACTTACTATAAGCACAGCAATGTCTGCAGGCACTGTTCACCAGTTATAAAGTACGGTCAAAATAAACATATAACTGTTCGTCACGTCTTGTATTGCATTTCGTCCAAACTGATCGATGTTTCTGGAGCAAGTTTTGACTGCCGACTGTTTATAATAATTTTGTTTTATTTGTATTGGTTTAGGTAAACATACATCGTTTGATGAAAAGACAAGTCTGTTATGCTGAGAAAGAAACTAACTCTTTTCTACAGTACCTGTCCAACAGTCTGTAAACCTTGTGCATTCGAAAGGTAAAAAAGGTTAAAATAGTAATTTGAATTTTATTTCTTGCAACAACACATGTGAAATTCAACACATTCCAGGGATGATAACAAGTGAC
Source organism: Pododesmus macrochisma (assembly GCA_032359645.1). NCBI lineage: Eukaryota > Metazoa > Mollusca > Bivalvia > Pectinida > Anomiidae > Pododesmus > Pododesmus macrochisma. Next base: position 15,051 of record JAUMGZ010165665.1, read on the forward strand.
AAAGTGACATTATAAATTCTTTATCCCAGTAATCTTCAATCTTAACCATCTTATCTTACCTACAATAGATAACAGGAATTGAATTATTAAATCACTAACATATAAAACCAATTAGACACTTACAAGGTAAACACAGGATGTATAATGTACATTTGAACCGACTTGACATGCGACTAAACCCAAACCGTATTTTTTTTTCATTTGATGTGAGATATCCATCACCTTAAAGCAAGAATTAACTTATATCATGAGTTGAAAAGAACCTTTCACTATATTAAATGAATATGAACTGGGTAGACCTTCGTGCGAATTAGTAGCGAGAGTAAATTAAGATCTGACTTTAATCAGCTTGAGAATATTAATGTAAAAAGAAAAATGCACTATTTATATAACTGTTGCGTTTGTTTTAATGACGTAACTTATAGAATTACACGTTACCTTTCTGTCGGTTTCCCAAAGACAGTTGCAACCAGGGCCGTAGCCTGTGGAAAGTCGGTTGGGGGGAAACTTTTTTTTTCTGCCGCACACATAAATTTGCCAATTTGCCGGGAATTTTATATAGACAAAAAGGAAAATTGGAAAATATATTGGAGGGAATGTCCCTCCCTAT
>JAUMGZ010165676.1:2224-15660 GCA_032359645.1 Pododesmus macrochisma
ATGTCTATAGTATAAAGTAAGAAGGTATGAAGGATACAGTCCTAAAGCTATATATGTCTATAGTATAAAGTAAGAAGGTATGAAGGATACAGTCCTAAATATGTCTGCTTTGAACTTTTTGTGTTTCATGCTCTAGAGAGATCAGCATGCATATGATTGTTCAATGTTGCCAATCAGAGAAAATTAAACATCTATATTTTTGCATCAAGCAGTTTGACCACACAAATACTTTCAAATAATCTGACATTAAAAATAGTTAACTCCAATTATCAATAAATGTTGTTATATCACAGAATCTTACATTAAAAACAAAATTGCACAAAACAAAATATTCTAAAAAAATGTCTTTGCATGATTTCTCTTGACTTGATTTACAACACCTCAGTCTGTATTTGAAATGTCCCTGTCTAGTGTACCTGTTAGTGTATGGCAGTGCATATCAAGTCTACCTTCAAACACCTTGGTAAAATCTAGACAAGAAACGTAAGTTAAAACAGGTCATCACAACAAGTAGGTTTAATTCAGTTAGGTTTTATCCGCAATTGATGGCGCTTGGTATTCTTCTAACTGTTCAAAATGACGAGACGTTGACAACATTTCTAGTTCAAATTTGTCCATACCCTCTTGTAAAATGCCTTTCTGTACAATTTTAACATTACTTGTGTTTGCCTGTTGAAAAATAAAATAAAAGTTAATAGTTAAAAAAAAAAAAACTGTGCAAAGGAATTCAATACATGAAGGTACAATTTCAATATCATGTTCCTCTTATTCGAAAAAACAAAAAACAAACAAAAATATTTAACCAGGACAGGGATAAATGTGATTTAATTTCCATTATTATTGATCTATGCATCATAATTAATGCGAGATGATTACATATCTCTTCTACAGCAAACTGAAAGTTGTCACAACAAATGTGTTAAAAGTATAGACTAACATGATAAATGACGATCTAACCAAAGGGAATGTTTTTTTCGGTATGACTGTTTGCAGTATATAGAGGACTGTCAGACAACTTACAAAGGTTAACAAGAAACCCTACTCAGACACAAGACATTCATTTTTCTATTTAACCAATACAAATAAATGTCAACTATGATTTTCTGTATGATAATAAAGTTGCTTACCAGCATTAATGTTGCTAAAAATATTCGACAGGTTTCAAAATCTTGTTTGCCTGTCACAATATTCCTGAAAGGTGTCATTTTCTTTTTATCCATGTTGTCAAGGACTTTGGATCCATACTTGTTTATATCAAATGGCTCATGTGTATCCTGTAATGAAACATGATCTATCTTATTACAGACAGCTCTCATTATGGATATATGTCATACAAAGTTATAGTCAGTAAAGACTACTTTTTTTCTACAGTATATGTTTTGAGGATCAGTCTATTATTTCCCGAACGTCTTCAACTTTATACAAGCATCTTTTGTTACCTAATTACTCAATACATGATGTTCTAGAAAACCTTTTATAGTTTACTTTATAGCACTTCTTAACACACTATCTGCCCTTCATTTGCACCTAAACTCTCTCCAGAAACCTAAATTTCTTCTATTGAGGCCAAAAGTCAGGACACATGACACACAACTTTCCCCATATGTACAATGAATGTACCCACACACAAAGTTTGATGGCCATACATGAAACAATATAGGATATATGCTCTGGAAACACTTATACAGAAATAAAGACTTCTTCTATTAGATCAGGATATTTAAAGGTCACATTGACCTATTTTTTTAGTATGTTCTATATCACCTGACCTACATGTATGTATACCCACACACAGAATAGTTTAGAATTTATGTTTCGGAAACCTTCATTTCTTCTGTGAAGGTCATAGGTCAAAATATAGCTATAGGTTGTAGTGACAAATTTTTGGAACAGGAAATACTACCATCCCTCATATAAGTGTGACCTTGCATGAACCAGGGTAGGAAATAGGCTTTGGAAACAATTTTTGACCACATAAAGGTCAAGATATTGGTTGCATTGACATACTTTTGGTACCTGGCACATTGCGTTCACACATAAAGTTGATACCCCTACATGAATTAATGAAGGAAATAATCTCTGGAAAAACACTTTGGACAAATACACAGTGCTGTACATACAAGTAACAACAATTAATTATAAATAGCCAGGGTTGTGGAATTGGTAGGATAAAAATTATAACATACATTATTTGAGTAGATCAATCAGATTTACAGTTTTATTATGCATATTTCCAACAGTAATTATATGAACAATTTTAAAAGCATTTTACATATGTAATGATAAGAAGCAATGGTGGAAGTTTTTTTGTTCATAACACTTTTATTACAAAATTAAGTAAACTTTAAGATTTCAGGCTATATGAAGGTGGAATATGTTGCTTTAAACTATAAATAACCTCACAGGCATAAATACACATGCTGTCTAAATGTACTGTGAATATTACAACACTGCATCTCTGCTCAATACTTAATATCGCGAATAACAAAGAGTTGTGTCCACTTGCATAATTCTGCACTGAGACTAAATAGTCCAAATCTAGCGAGATCTTTAGGGCAAGCAAATTGTGCATGTTGTGCTGTTCTGATATCCCAGTTTTTGTTTTTAACATGTCACTCGTTCATGGCTTGGCAGGGTGCTGTAATTCTTACAGTCAGCATATCTACATTGGTCTAAGTTTTTTGAAGTCCCAAAATTTAGTTAGAAATGAAGCCTGTGAAGGCCTTAAGCCGTGTCAGGCGTGTGAGAGTTGCATGAACTGGATGTTGCCGCTTTATCCACATAATTAATGAATTTTTATTTAAATAAAACACCCTTTTCGTATATACATGTATTGATTGAATGTCAAACCCTGCGTATCAGCCAGAAACTGAACGAAAAGCCCTGTTGACAACACTTGGCCATATTGCTTGCCCCAGGGATACACTAAATTGTGCCTCCATCACAGAAGAGTTATGTCATTCACCGTAATCGCGATATCAAGTACTGCATTTGAATGGACAGTTGTGGTATTTGTCACTGTATTTTATAATTCAGTAGGAATGCTTTAATATTAATTTATACTTAATTGCAAAAGTGAAATTTATTCTTAAAAAATATGGAATTATAATCTGTATTCACCAAAACAGCAACTTCTATTTTTTGGAAACATATCAAATCATGTAATGCACAATTTCAAAACAAATCAACAAAAGCATGACAATACATGCATGAAAGAAATAAATATAGTACTAAATGTATGCTCTTAAATATTCGTTATCTTAAAAGAAATGACAACAGACAGCAATTTCCTGCACTGTTTTATCATATATTGGACAATCATTTTACAGTTCTTATTTTCTTAACATTTTCATTACTGATATCTTTAAGTTAGTTCTCAGTGAGTTTGTGATATTAACAGTACTTGCCTCTTCTTGTAGTCTTGGTATAACTTTGTCTTCCCACTCTGATACTCTGCGAGACAGATCTGTAACCTGAGCATACTCCTGTGCTCTAGCCAAGTACTGGTCCTATATAATACACAACAACATAATACATTATTACTAACAGAATGTTTTATAGAACATGCCCCATTGAAAGTGGATATTGTAGGTCACACCTACTTTGCTAACCCACCATGAAAGCTTCACAAAAACTCTTCTACGGGCAGAAGGATAGACAGCGTCATTGTTATATTTTTTTTCTGATTTTAATTAAAAGTCACTCAAGGAGAAAAGTCAGTAACTTATTTCTGCTCTAGCCGACTAGCCCTATATCAAAATACAACTATAAAGTGATTTCACAACTGCCTACGCCCTACGATAAACTTACCACATGTTTCCTCACCAACTCTTCATACTCAGAGTGAACCTCATCGTATTCATATCTAGATCGGTTTGTGAAGTTTTCTGTCGAAAATGAAACAATCAAATTTTACTTCAAGCAAAAAAAATCTTGTCAAACTGATACAAAGGCAACAAAATTTGAAGGTTATTCACATTAAATATAGAAAACTAATTTCAAATGATTCAAAATCATAAAGTTTATGGCAAATAGGTAACATCTTTTTTAATTACTTGTTTGCAGCATTATTTGCACAATTGAAAGAGTTGCAAGTAAACCATAATGTTCACATTCATCAGCAAATGTCAATGACCTAGAATTGAATGTAGTCTATAGTAACTCCCATGCCACAATGTAATTCTGAAGCTAACCCAAATATCAAAGCCCTGACAATTGCATTACATAAGATATTTGCAATATCTACACACTCCAAGCTACTGGTAGTATGCTCAAACTTATCAATTACTGTATGTATTAATTTTTCCCCACTTATTTTAAGAGACAGGCCATACCTCTTCTCGTCATTTCAAACAAAGAATCATGACCAGACATGGCATTTTCTATTGCATCAAAGAATTTATCATCCACCAATGGTGCATCATTATCTTCATCGTCTGCTGGTATATCCACATCATCTGCTACAAACTCATCATCTGTAATAGGTGATCAAGTACACATATTAAACAGAGTATATAATATCAATCAGCAAGGACAACAACTGAATAAAATAGTCCTTCAAATATTTAGCATACTAAAACATTAATACTGAATACAATCATCCTTCAAATATTTAGCATACTAAAACATTTTAAATACTAAATAAAATCGTCCTTCAAATATTTAAAATACTAAAACATTAATACTGAATAAACTAATCCTTCAAACATTTAGCATACTAAAACAATAATACTGAATAAAAACGTCCTTCAAACATAAACACACTAAAACTTATTTACTAAACTAGAGATGTATAGGGACTTAAATTCTATCAATGTTATATCAAAACAAGAAGAATAAGGTGAATGATATGTATACATACAAACCAAAGTCAAGATTTGAGAATCTATGTTTTGTAAAGTGCTTCCTAAGCATCAAAGGAACTGTCGCAAAAGTCAAAAGGACAAAACATCAAAACCCTTTTGATTTATGCTTCTACACTTAAATATTTTGCATTTTTCAGAATGCACAATATAATGGAGGGGTCACACTGGCAAGATTTGTTTCAATAATATAAAATTTTCTAAAGAGTTTTTGAATAAACTAAAGAGATATAAACACTCTTGCTTCATACATATCTGCATGTCTGTAGTAACAGAACCCCCCAAACATGTACTCAGTTTTATCTTTTAATGTAAATTAAAAAATGTGGGTTGACTGACAAAAACTTTTTTTTTTAAATTATTCTTTAAATTCTCATTTCTTTTTATAAAAACATGAGCACATTTACACAGATATAGTCTGATGCTTGTAACTTTATAATGAATGTGTTGATCTTTCTAATGTTGTTGATGACATTATTCATTAGTTTGACATACTGAGTAGAAAAGAAATATATGTAGCTCAACATGGCATCTTTCCAAAACATGGTTGTAAAGGTGAGCCAATTTCCCCTTTGTTTCACCTCTCAATTTGTGCAGATATAGGAAGTACTTTAATTTGTTTTAAGGAGATCAGAACTATTTAAATCAGCCACAAAGAATTTAAGCTTTTGCAATATGTGATGACAACAGTCTTTTACTGGATGGCTCTCAAAACTCACATCAGCATTGCATCCCCTAGATAAATTACTCGGGTCTTAAACCTAGAATTGAAAAGACAGAAATTTAACGTTAAGGCCATTGACCTTCTGAATTAAATTATCTTTGACTTGTTCAGTACTAGAATTATTTTGCCTGTCTTACCATTTCTTTCTTCCAGGTTTTCACCATTTTCCTCTGATTGTCTTACTTGTTCTTCTTCCTCTTGTATTTCTTGTGTCAATTCATGATTCTGTAATTAATAAAACAAGCTAAGTATAAGTATTACTAGTAGTTTGAAACCAAAACTGTAAGTCAAATAGTGAGAACACTGACATTCATTACAAATGCTATAGACCATATGAAAATGTACTCAGATCTGTAGGTAGACAAAACTAACTATGCATTTATAATAAGAGGTCATTAGGATGAAGGGGTTTGAGAATGATTAAAAAACCTTCTAATTTTTTGTTAACACAAAACCAAATTTCATTTATAGTATTATATACAATAGAAGAGTCATCAAGGATGCTGATTTTAACATGAATAGGCTTTTTTATTTGTAATGACATGGTGCTCTTTTAGTATTATAATGTAATAAACCAATAATAAGCTGGCAGAATTCCTTTACATTTAACATCTGGTAATGTTAAAATTAAACTTCTAATAGGTTTTAATGATTTCATTTTGGTTATATTCATTTATTACTTTTCGAGAAATTCTTTTATACATGCAATTATATTTACGCTTCTTTGATAAATACATTTTGATAATTATCTTTCTATAGTTAATCTCAGATGTAGTATTGGTGCAAGGCCAAACCAATTAACTACTTGATTTTCAGGTCAATTTTTTTTTAAACTAAAAGGGGGAGGCAAGCTTTTCTCCCTTTATGCTGTGGAGAATTTTTTTAACTTCATATCCTAGAAAACTGCATACTCAACAATTAATTAACATTCTTTTCCAGAGAAGTTGAGGGGAAGATATCAATAGAATCTATCACCCCTGGTTGTTTAAGACAGAGAACAGAAGACTGGGATTGTTCGTTCAGAACGAGGCTGGGTTCAGGACAAAACAATCTTAATCCGAGGGTGAAAATATATCTCTGTCTTACACAACCAGGGGTGATTGATTCTTTTTCTCACATCTCTGACATTCTTATCATGGCAATAAAGTGTTGATTGTATGATTTTCCAGCAAATCCAATTAACTTCCTTCTATGATCTGCTGTTGATTAATTGTTGACACGAAGTCAAATTCATTGTTTTCATGACATCATGTCATTGTCTATAGCAGCACATGCTTTTTATTCCAACCTAGGGTAGTATAGAGAAATCTTGTATGGGTTAAAAACATGGGAAAACTCTGTCACAGGTGTGAAAATAGCTATACCTGCATCACATTTTCTGACTCAAGTTATCCATAAGTGTTCATTTTATGAAGTAAAGAAATATTCAGACTGTATGCCTATAAACATAATCAAATTTACTAAATGCTCAGTTAAAAGACATCCTTCTGATGAGAATGCTGCAGTTATCTTCAATAATTGGGTACACCAATTTATTGCATGTTATCTCACAATGTGCCATACTCATTTTAATAAATTAAGACTTTAATTACCAGAAGTTTCTTGGCATTCTTAATTAATGATTGTCTCTTCTTGAACTGTAACCAGAACTGTTGTTCCAACTCAGCAAACAAAATACCCTTTAATGGATTCTGAACTGCTTTACTTTTGCTCAATTCTGAAAGAATAAATACAAAAAATATTGATATGCGCAAGTATTAAACTATATTATGTTAATTGTTGTGGTTCTTTCTGTATAAATTTAACACCAAAGCAATTATAGTAGCTTTGACTAGTATTTTCATTGTGAGACAATTTAAAATTGAATTTATTCTGGTATTTTACGAGTATAAAAGTGTGAGCTTCCATTGAGCCATATAAGTGTTTTATATTTATATTTTTTAATATATGAAAAGCTGTATCAGTGAAAGGGTTCTATAGTGTACATTAGGTATTAAATATGTCTTTAAAATGTAGTTATTGTGACTTAAAGAGATTTGAACTAGACATTTGATTACACACTTGTCTCTCGCAGCACTTCAGCGAGTGGCTTTAAAGGCTGTTTCTTTATCTGCTTTCTTTTTCTTTTCTTGTTTTTTGCTGTATCTTCTATTCCCTCAGGTTTCTTGAAAGTCTCATCTGTAATTATTTACATTAATTAAATTATTACTTGCATTACGATATAAACTTTATCAGAATTGTACAATGCTCAAATTAGATGATAAATCAGAGTTCCTGTAGCCAATTTCACAAAAAATCGTAAGTGTAAACCTTAAGATTAAACTTACGATAATCGTAAGTTGTAACTTACGACAGTATCATGAAGCATTTCGAAAGTTTTCTCTTAACTTACGACAAAAATTGAAGCATGTCGTAAATTTTCTCTTAACCTAAGACTAAAATTTATCGTTAGTGTAACTTACGACAAGATATATTGTAACTTGCCATTTTGTTAACGATATGAAAGGATATATAAACCTATCAATTCCTGGTCCCGTATTTCAATTATAGAGCTCCATTTACAATGAAGCAAATAGTCCTGTACACTTATTATTTTCATAAGGCTATTGTATGTTTTTCTTTAATAATCTAAGATTTACTGATCTTACTTTTTATTTGAAATGCTGTTTTGCTCCATCAAGTCCTAAGAAATAATATTTCAGTAATAATGACAGTATTTTATGAATGTAAAGTTTCTTATAAAATCGCAGAAATCAACCATTTTCCTTTATAACTTGTTGGTTTGGTCTACAAAACGGGCGTAGTATTTAGGAATTTTAAGAGTTTTGTACAGATAAGTACTGGATATGTCATTATGTACATACTATTAATTATCGGCAATTAAATTTATCCAATATATGACAATGCTCAAAAAATTTCAGAAACATACTTGTGGTCAGTTTACACATTTCTCCTTAATTGAAGATCATGAATGTATTGATTTTGATACTTACTTCATACAAAGCTTTTTACAAGATTACTGTCCCTTGCTGTCTCAGTTTTCAGTGACGTATACAAATATTACGTCACGAGTAAATACACATCATTTGATACATTTCACTTGTGTAATAGACAATTTCTTACCATAAAATGAGCAATAACTGGTGACTTTTTGAATGAATTTGTGTTTAAAAGGAAGACAAGGGTTATGAATATTGGTTTTTGAACAATATTAAGTTTCAAAGATAGAGAATGGAAGCCATAAAGCGACAACAATCATAGACAATATGGACAGTAAAGTCGCTTGCTTTGAAAAAATAAACATAATAGTGATATACTATATTCAAACCTCAATACTTAGATACGTTGGACTTTTGCAGAGACGAGAACATTTAAAGGTAATGCAAAATACATATACAATAAAATTAAAACAATTTGTTGATTCAAAACTCTAATAATCAACTCTACACCACTGGAAGTTTACTATCAATATTTTACACTTACGATAAAGTTTTACACTTAAGAGTGCCGTAACCCACTCTTAAACTTACAACAAATTTAATCCTAAGTTTTTCTCTTACAACTTTTTGTGAAATGGGTACAAATCGTAAGTTAACACTTACAATAAAATTTACACTCATTTTTTTGTGAAATTGGCTACAGGTATGTACATTTTACATTTATATTTGTGTATACGGAAAAGCATACATGAAGTTTAACAGAAAAATTTCAAATACTGCATTCGTTCTAATAATCACCCAACCCCTACCTTAAATTCTAATCTGTTCTAATAATCACCCGGGCGTTTATGAGAACGACACGGTGTGTAGTATGTAATAAAGCGTTCATACTTCTCTTAAATGGTTTGGCTTTCAAGTTTGCAGCTTCATGTGGATCTAATAACTCATAAGGATCATCAACCTACCAAGAATCATAAAAACATGATAATATAAATCAGAATGCAAGACAATTGGTGACAATTTCAAAACTAATAATAGGCTGTATTAAACCAACTGATTACTAGATATAAAGAGTGATCAAGATATGGATTTTATTGTCATCATCAGGTGCAAATGTCTCCATTGATATGTATAACACTGGAATAGAAATGTTCACTGAAAACTTTCAGGGAAAAGAAATGCAACATTTTTTTTATGTTGGCTATCAAACTGCTTGTTTTAAAAAAAAAAAAAAATAAAAAATAAAAAAAAATTTAAAGACCCTATCCCTACATAATATATGTAACTAACAAATATAAAATACTGTCAGAATATCACATTACATTTTTAAATCTCCATGTTGTATTTAAAATCTTTTAAAAGACAAGTTTGTTTAATTAGGGCTTAACATCACTTCAAGAGTATTTCACCGATATCGTGACAAAAGACAAGAGAATACAAATCTATACAATGATGACAATGTATAACAGTACACAATGATGACATATAAAATACAATGGTAATTATGACAATTTTCATTACCGGTACTTTCTGTTCTTTTCATCAATTATTTTTTTTCAGTGAATCCAAATGAAATTTGTACTTTTTTATCAATATTTTCCTTAATTAGTTGTTTAATTTTTGTTATCTTTGGCACATCAACTTGTTACATCTTTTAAAACCGCAAATGAAAACTACAAACATGAAAAAAATTTCCTATAATTAAATGAATTTATTTTTCAGCGAATAACAAAAATAAGAGCAACAAAGTTTTCACTTTTTGCTTCTGTTGGGAATTAATTAATTAAAGGCATTACAATAATGAATATTGTTATTAAACTCATTTTACTAACAGGTTTTGGCAGTATAATTTGGACTCTTCTTTGCGTTCTTTGTGATTTTCTTATTCCAACTGGTTCTTCTTCTGCCTACAAAATCACAAATATAAAAAGTTGTTTACAAGGTCATACCATAAAGTCTGTCTATTGGTTAATCTTTGTACATATCACTAATAAACAGGACATTCTTCTGATAACTGGACCATGTAGAAAGTGCTATAAGATTCGAAAAAGCAATTCCCAAATACATTAACTTGAATCAAATGATATTTTTTTACATACTTTAAATGTACCATGTATTTCTAAGATATCATAAAACCTGGGTCAAAACAAAACATTTGTTACAGAGCCTAATACACAGCTACTGCAAATGAATATCAGGTGTACTCTTAATGTTTAACATGTTAATGCCAATAGTGTCTATATAAAGCATTTACTTCACCAAAAAGTGATGGCCAAATTTGAACTTTTGATGGACACAAAAAGTATGTTCTGATCAGGTTCATAGAAAAACATTCCAAGTAAATTTGATCATCAGAAGCCTAGTAAAGTTCTGAAATATGTCTAACTTAATCCGAGATCAGAATAGTCATTTACCCTATGAAAATTGAGTCAAATAGCTTCCCTGAATCGATAGTACCAATTAGTAACCGAAGATATTCTAGTTTTAAAGATTAAATTAAATTTTAAATTTCTAACTCAAACACATAAAATGTACATTTATTGACATAAGAACAATGTTATAAGTACATGTATCTACCTGTGGCATGTCCTCTATAGGGGGTATATCACCTGTACTAGGAGCAGCACCATCAACTTCATCAATAGCAGCTTCAGGTATGTCTCCAGCATCATCATCTTCAGCTGCACCTAAAATAATGCAACCATTCGGTATTCCTTAACAATGGTATTATCAACAACTAATTAGACAATACAGTGAATGGATTGCTTGTTAATGAAAAAGTTAAAAAATAATCTTCACAGAATTGTCAAAATAGCCATACATTTTCTCTTTTCTTGTCTGATTCATTAAGTCAGCTATTAGAGATAAATAAATTTGACACAAATATTGGTTTATATATATATATATATATTTTACTTTATAAAGTTCTGTCTGAATGACTAACATGTTTCAGCAGTCATATAAATGTACTTTTACAATAATGATGATGTCATGAATAAACCGTACCACATGATATATCAGGAGGTCCCTCATCCATGTCAACATCTTCTGTCACCACTTGTTCAGCAGTCATAAAGTTCTCTGAGTAAAACCAAAACATGAATTATAAATAAATATTCAAATACAAAATAACAAAATCCTTCATTTTATTTACAAATCTAGGGCCTAACATGCTATTGCTAACTGTTGTATGTCTTTACTAATAAGTAACAAGGGCACTGCAAAAGGTCCATAACTCTGTCAGTGGTTTTTCTTCATATTTTCAAAAGTGCCCGTGTCCGTGTCTTTACAATTGAGAAAAAAATTATAAAAGCAAATTTCTTTATCATTAAAATATTTAATAAATTCCTTATTTTTAATGCTATTTAGGTTCTAAAACAGCTAAATGGCATAACAATACTATTAAAATGTTTTGTTATGTTTCTAGTGAAGATTGTTTTCATAAAAAGCAAATGCAAATTTTCACTCAACAATTTCCTCTACATCATTTGAACAATACACATTGATTTAAGGAAAATATAGCTTAAATTTACCAGAGGAATGTGCCTTTATAGGGTAGTTAATTTACACTAAACATAAATATTGAATCTGTCAAGAACAGTTGGATAAATAGCAAGCAAAATTGGAAAATAGAACAATCATCTCATGTGTTATTTATCATAACTAATCAAATCTCATGTGAGAACTGCTTTCTCACATATGAATGCCTTTAAAAACTTAGCATTTTTTCATAACACACTATTGTACAGCAGAAGTGTTGTGTTATTGGTCGTAGTGATATCAAATTGAGCAGGTCACATGCATGAAATGCTTCTTTAACCAACCTATGACCAGACCTATTCATGAAACATTTGAAAAAATTAGAATAAGTCTGTCGCCAACCATTGTATTGGAATGGTGAAGTTAGCAAATTAGAGCACTCCAGTTCTAGTGAAACAGAAATGAAGAAAATAACGGCATCAGAGGTCATGAACCTCGTATGACATTGCGGTCCAATCAAATGCACATTTATTTTACCTGTTGATTGTGAGCTGACCGGTGGTCTTGAGAAACTCATTTGAAGAGAGAGTGTAAGCAGTGGTAGTAAGGACATATCCAGTAGTAATGTTCCTGTGAGATGTACACAACTTGTGTTCATCTTAAAGTCATTCCTACTTGCCAAGACTTCACCTGTTTTACTGCTCAATATAAAATATAAGTAAATTATATTCATGTAAACCAAGACTTCCCGTTTCTACTGTTCCATATAAAATATAAGTAAATCATATACATGTAAACCAAGACTTCACCTGTCTTACTGCTCATTATAAAGCTCTCTTTAAATAATTCTTTATCATTAAATTTTGTTTGTGCTAAAATATCACAGCACTATGCTTCGGTTTTAAAACTACAACAATTCCCTCCAACAGTCCAAACCCTTTGGTTAAAACCTCCACAAATGATATTTGACTAAATCAAAATGTTTTAATACACATGGGCCTTTATTTGACAATCTCACAGAAAATTGTTATGCACTAGTCCTAGTGTCACGCTTTGGCCGTCAAGTTTAGCTATGTTTGGAAACGTGGCTACAACGTGGAGACAGCGAGGCATAACCCGGCTGAAATTTGCAAATCATTTGGTCAGGAACAGGGCGGCCAAAAAAATGACACTATGACTGGGACATTACAGATATGTTCTTCAGTGGGTATATGTTCAATCAGCTGTAGGCTGTAACTTGGAGCAAGGCATTCAAATATATATTGAAGACTGACAAAAAAAGAAACCAAGATCCTAATCAGCATTTGCAGCCCCCTGCATATGATAACATGATCAATATTTGGCAAGTCTACTATTATAGTCGACGCAATAACACCTTGAATATACGCAGCGAGTCAGTGCATCGGTAGACCAGCGTCGTAGGTTTGTGTA
>JAUMGZ010165687.1:347-15656 GCA_032359645.1 Pododesmus macrochisma
CATTCTCATTTTATAACAGGGTTGACTGTTGCTATAGAAACTAATATATATACTCGTTTGGTGTTGAATTAAAAACAGATAAATTATAGAATTCTGATTATTTTCTTTAAGAATGATCTCATCTTAGTCTCTAATATTGAAACCAATCACTGGTCTCTGTATTAAACATATTCCTGGGTTTTAAAGTCAAGAATCATTCAAGTGAAATCACAAACATGTGTTTTAATTGTAGTCATACTGCATTATTCTACTTCGTTCTAAACAGTTGACCAATTCCGTCTTTGCAATATCACTGAAAAATTGTGGAATTGACATTGAAGCCGAATAAAACAAAAACTTTACAACTCTCTCTTTTTTATATGTATTAATAGGTTGTGATGTAGTATAAGAGAAAAATTTAACTTTAATTTTAAATTATTCACAAAATACTTGCAAATGCAATGCAGAAATAGTTTCGAAGTTGTCTCCCCTGATAGATAAAACTTGCATTTTACAGTTTATAAATCATTGTTAAAGTATGTCCTCCACTAAGATCAGTAGAACTTTAGCAGGAAAATTTGACACTTGTGAGACATAATTAATGATTTAAATGAAGTTATTTTAAAGCAACGTTAAGAAAATAGATAAAACAAAATGTTTTGATAAAAGCTGTTTTAATAATTGCTACTTATGTCTCCATTTATCATCTAGTCCCCTCCAACTTGGATCATCACCGGCAACCACGTTGATCTTCAGATATGTAGCATTCTTTTAAAGTGTAATAAATCGTGTTTGTATTGCTTTTACAATACTGATGACTCTGTTATTCTAAACTACACACAGCTATTCTTATAAACAAAATTTCTTCGTGTGTTGCCTTTAGAAACTAAAGATCATGTATTGTTATGTTTCCATGTTATTGTAGAGGCCTGTTTATCATTGACCAGAAGGGTGTACTTAGACAGATAACAATGAATGATTTACCTGTCGGACGGAATGTAGATGAAACCCTCCGACTCGTCCAAGCTTTCAAATATACTGATGAACATGGTGAAGTGTGCCCTGCAGGCTGGAAGCCTGGCAAAGCCACTGTAAGTATGGTCTATACAAGGTCACATGACATAAATGTCTACTTGTCACATGACATAAATGTCTACTTGTCACATGACCTGAAGGACAACTTGTCACATGACCTGAAGGACTACTTGTCACACAACCTGAAGGACTGCTAGTCACATGACCTGAAGGACTGCTTGTCACACAACCTGAAGGACTGCTAGTCACATGACCTGAAGGACTGCTTGTCACACAACCGGAATGACTGCTTGTCACTTGACCTGAATGACTGCTTGTCACATGACCTGAAGGACTACTTGCCACATGATCAAATGAACTTGGTCTTTCAGAATTTAAAAACATCAACATTTTCATCATGATCTGTTATAATATGTCGCATGTTAATAATATATATAGAAACTCTTATGATGTTATACCTGTACTGTCTGAACTCGTTATAGACCGACATATCTAAAGTATATTTGTATATGCAACGTCCATCCCAACTTATAGCATCATGTTTTTTTGGGGGGGTGGGGGTTTCCTCAAAAATTAAAAGTCAGTAGTCAACTTTAAGAAATATATTCTAAAATACGATTGTGTATAAGAAAAGTCAGTTGTATTAAGTTGATTGTAATTGTAAATTGACAATAGTTGAAATATTACACATGTTTATAAGAAAGAGGAAAAATCATTGTTGTATAAGTCGAAGCTGAATCAAGAGTTTTAAGAGAGCCTGAATTGTTTTATTACCAACCAATTCTCAAACTTGACTTAACAGAAATTGCGTTAAATATTTCAAACATGTGGGTTGTGAATTTATTTTTTGCTCATTTCAGATCATTCCAGACCCAAAGCAATCTCAGAAGTATTTTTCCAAACAGAAGCCATAATTATCTATGTCTTGTAGTGTTTTATACATAAGTTTGAATGTTATTTAGGTTATTTGCCTGTGGAAAATTGGTGTTTACTTCTTCAAAATTTGTGTCAAAACTCCACTGTTTAAAATAGAATATCTGTAAGAAAAATTTGTATTGTTTATTGTTTATATTTATGAAATATCAAACAAAATTCAATGTAATTCTTTTGAAATATTGTTTACCATTTTGAAAAAGTGGTTTCATATATTCCTTCACTATGCAAGGTTAGTGTACTTGTTTGCTACATCTGCTGCTCTTCAGTGAGATAACTGTATTTAATACTTATGTACATCTGCTGCTCTTCAGTGGGACCACTGTATGTTATACTTATTTGCTACATCTCTGCTGCTATTCAGTGGGACCACTATAATTCTATCATGTGACTTTGACCTCACAATTGTTATGTTTTGTAACCAGTTCTTCATTCATGTTGTGGCATTGAAAAGTGGATATTTTTATCATTATTGTACAAATAAATTGTACAGGTAGTTTATAAGAAGTTTATTCAGTTACTTTTACTTTTTATGTTTTTTGAAGTCTTTGTTCAAATAAGAGACATTGTTATTTTATTACATAGTATTACCTAGTCTTTAGTCTTAAAATTGAGTAGTGCTGGGTTATTTTATTTAAACTGAATGTTACATATATTTTTTAAACCCTTTTGTACTATTTATTTGTTTTAAGCAAAATTTTCGGAATGAAAACAGAGGATCTCATATATCCTTATGTTTTGAAGAGATGATAAAAATTTTAAGGTCAAAATTTGTGTTTATAGAATTGTCGATAATTTTGTCGATACGTGCACAATTCAAAATTATATATCAGGAAAAAAACTCTATGTAACTCTCTTTACTAACACATTAGATTAAACACAAAATTGGCAGCTTTTATATAAATCATAAAGCCATGGACAGTGAAGTCAGTACATATCTAGTGTTTCTATATCTAAAATTATCTAACCGTAGACAGTTGAAATCCAATTTCTTCAGTATTGTAAATGTGCTGTTTTTTGTGTATAATCTATGTATTATGTTAACTTGTGTTCCTGTTAACGTTGGCGTTGGATATACATACATGTGTATACACATTTTTTATCTGAAAATTCTGCAAAAAAAATTCTCTTTTAAAATTTATTTTTTTTCAATTTTTTTCTTGAATGAAGCACACTTTCATTTTGTATTTACGCATTGATTCAGATAAATAAGAAAGGGACATTATTCCCAGACCTTGTGGTGGAGAGGTGAGAAATGCAGAAAATATTTTTGTGAAATAAAAATAGAAAGGAGTATGTTTGTGTGCTATTTGTACCAGGATGTTGTGGCGAGTGAGAATTTTTATGTGTGCTTACATTTGCTTAGAGCATCATCCATGCTTGATGTTAAGATGAAATAATAGTAATTTAATACTATAATATAGTATATAATTTTCTATTTTATTAGATGACAGATTCTTAGTCATATTAATTGTTTTAGTGGTATATGGTAGCTTCATAATATAGGTGCTTCGAGTTTTGTGTTTGTGATTCTGTAGGTAGAGTATAGTGACAGCATGTGTTACTTGCTGTAACCCGTTTTGCCAGATATCTAGTGCTGCTCGTGTGTGTGTGTGTGTGTGTGCGTGTGCGTGTGCCTGTGTGTGTGTCCTTCCAAACAATAAGTGTACTCCAGGCATATTGAAGATGTTTGCCTCTTTTGAAGCGGTTTCAATGATTTTTGGTTGGAAGTAGTAAATTTTTTCTGATTTTCACATGCTTAATAAAAGGAGCCAAGTTTGTGTTATCGAGAACAGTTACAGTTTTCACTTAATCCTTGAAAACTTTGCATAGTTTTGAAATATATATTGAAGATTTTCACCTCATATTTTTGAGAATTTAGATGAAGATTTAGAAGATTAACAATGGGATGAACTTGGCCTCTTCTTATTTTAATACCAAGGAGTGCAAAGTTTGTGTAACCCAGAACAGTTTTCACCTGATCCCTTTCAAACTTTGCATAGTTATCAAATATACAGTATATTGAAGATCATCTTCGCTAGCCAAGGTATGCGCACCACTTCTTTCAGTTCGTTTATCTTATCTTAGTGAAATGTAGTGTAGCGAACTTGGCTTGCAAAGATGATTGAAGATAAGCATCTGTTATTTTGAAGAAGCTTCGTGATATTTTTTTAAAGATAATCCTATGTTGGACTTAGTCTATATCATTCTGGAAATTGTCTCTTTGCAAAAAAGTGTATGCTCAAAATGTCCTGACTTGCAATACCCATAAGGCAAAGGTTCAACCAGAATTGGCCTCGATAGACTGAATGACAGATTCTGCCCTTCATCGATGACATCCTCTGTATTCTTATTATTGAAACAAAAATCACATGACAGTCTACCTAGTTTACATTTCAATGGATTTCAGTTTGATTTTGTCAATGACATAAGTGCATTGAATTGATATACCCGGTAAAGTATAGAAATCTGTAAATATGTGATTACCATATACTATATTTGTTGTTATTAAAATAAATGATGTTAAACAAAGATTGTATGCTCAACAACTATGTTCTTTTAGCTTAAAGTCTGACAGTTAAGTTTTGTAAGTGTCATGTTTGACTGTTGGTTTGTTAGTGTTTGTGGATGATAGTGTTTTAGAATTGAGTAAATGTGAAGATATAAATTTTTCAGTTTTATCTTTGAAAATCAATTTTTAGTGCAGTACTAGATTTAGATTCAGTGAAGACTGTTTCTACGTTTTCCTGTTCTGAAAAATATAGTTGTGTCTGATAAATAGACTGCTGAAAAGAAAAGAAAGCCTGTTTAGCCTTTTAGGGCAATAACATTTCAATCTACCTCGGTGTGTATAAGTTTACAAGTTCTAAGTAAAAATACATTAAAACTGCTACATTTTCTTTATGTAGTTGACAATTAGAAGTCTTGTAATTTCTTTGTATTTTGTTTGGTTAATAAGCCTATTGGCAAACCAACCATACAGTTGTCCCCTATCTTTAGTAGAAAATTTCAAGGTGATTGAAAAACTTTGTTTTTTTTTCTCCACATTTTCTTGAATCCCAGATACTAATGGATTTAATATTTCATTCCATTATTTAGTTTTGATTTGCATCAGTACACCAACATAAAGCAAACAAGTTTCCAACTCGACCCATTCCCTCACAATCACCAGGGAAACACGTCTGCTACCACCAATGTAAATTTTATGCTCCATCAAGAGTTGGTTTCCTTCCGTGGAGTTAGATTTTATTGCCCTAAAATGAAGAATGTCCACTGTAGAAAATAGATTTTTCATTGTAAATTATTCTTTAACTTTTATCATACCATGTTCATATCACTGAAGAAAGACTGCAGAGTTGAAGTTTTTACTTAAAATGTTTTAAAGAAGGCAGATCTTGAATTTAAATTCAAAATGTGATCTACATTCAAAAACAAATTATTACAATATAGTTAAATGTGTAGCAGATGACGATATGTCAATATCAGGGCTGTAGTCTGCGAGGGGGACAGGAATTTTTCAGTGACAACATTTCCAGCAAATATATGTGTGCAGCAAAAAGAAGTCCCCCCTCCGTCAGTTTTCCCCAAGCATGGCCCTGCCCTGGACATACAGTTAAAGTCAGTGTAACATCAGTTTGGTAGAAATTTAAGATCTTGGTGATTAGATCAAGTATCAATAACTTTGTTGAAAATGTAACCAAAAAGTATATTTAAGTCAACATTTTTCTGACTGTGTGTACGAGTGAATGCAATGTGACGCTGTATCCACATTCTCAGCACTAACTTGAATTACAATGAGCACAAGTGTGCTTTAATCATTTTGATTCATTGCATTAAGTTTATGACAATAGAATAAAGCTATTTTTGTCAAAATCAACACTCTTTTTGTGTTTTTTATACAATTAAAAACAGAAAAGAATCAACACTGAAAGAAAATATTTCACGCACATAAAAAAAAGCACATATGGACTGGTTACACACATAGGAAGAGTTACGTCATTGAGAAAATAAAAAAAAATATGTAGTTAAGAATCAAGAAAACAACTGACATCAAAGTAGACGAATGCCTTTCTCAACACACAGAAACGCCTAATTTCTTTGTGTCCTGAAACTCGGTCACATCCACAAGTCTTCCTCTGTGAAGTGGTATAAATATATGTTAAAACAGAAAAGTTTGTCGAGAATTAAATTGTGTTATTACATGTTATCCAAAACAGTGTCTAAGTTTAAACTACTAGATTATGAATTTGTTCTTCAAAATAGGGCACATTGCATGAAGCACAAAACAATGATACAATGCTATTATAATTATTTGAAAAACAGCAGAAATTTAAACCAATGAAATATTTCAAATTTTCTAATTTATGGTAATGCTTTAAAACAAAATATCTAGAGTTTAGTAAGAATTAGTTTTTGAAATCTAGACTAAATCAGTGACATATAATATGCATCTCTTACTTAATGTTAAAAATTTAATGAAATGTTTGAAGCTCTAGATTGGAATTACTTTTTTAAAAAAGGTAAAGAATAGAATAGAATAATCACCGACTGTTGCGCATGCGTGTATACAAAAATTACAAAATCAAAAAAACAAAAATCAGCAATTACAAAACAAAATGATTACATGATTGTAACATAGAAACATACTAAGTTGATAAGAATGACAGAAATTATCCAGGTGCAAGGACTGGGTCTTGTTTGTTCGTTTGTTTTATTTGGGTTTAGCGTCCCTTCAACTCATTTTAGGTCATATTGAGACAGTGTCTGCTTGCGACAGTGCGCATTAATGGTGACTTTATAGTGCTGTCTCGCTGAAATATCACACTGCAGACACATTGACATGATACTTCACTCTGTCACATTACACTGACACTGAGCCAACCAGTCCTTCTCCTTCCCATTAATGCTGCGTGTTAAGCAGGGAGCGAGAAGAGTTCCCAATTTTAATGTCTTGGGATATGGAGCCACCAGGATTCAAACCCGTAATCATGGATTCTCTTCACCAGTTTACTGACATGAGGCGACCACACTAACCACTCGGCCACTGCGCGTTAGGACTGGGTCTAGATAACACATTTTGATTAACATATTTATGCTGAGATATAGTACAATTAAATTGTTTTTTTGTTTAGCATCCCTTTAACTCCTGTATAGGTCATATCAAATTTGTGTGTGCCGCGACAGTGCACACTTAGTGCTGTCTCGCTAAAATATCACGCCGCAAACACATTGACAGGATACTTCACTCTGTCACATTATCCTGACACCCAGCCAACCAGTCCTCCTCCTACCCAGTAATGCTGAGCGCTAAGCAGGGAACGAGAAGATCGCTTAATTTTAAAGTTTTAGGTTTTGACCTGACCAGGATTTGATCCAATGACTGTGGATTCTAGCGCCTGAGTCTGCGAGCACCCTAACCACAATTTAATGGAAATATTTAAAAATTCCCCATAACAGTTATAAGTATGAGGTTGGAGTAGCTCATTAAGTACATACACATTCACTTAAATGATATTTCATTTATATCAAAACGACTGGCCAATGACATGATACATAATGAGGATATGTTGATGCATACAGCATACCTATTGTGATCGTTCTGTCGTCCGTCTGTAAATTTTTTTCTTCACATTTTTGACTTCTTCTCAAGAACTCATTGGCCAATTTAACCAAGTTTAGCAGGGAGTTCCCCCATTTAAAGCTCAGCTTCAAGTTTGCGAATAAATAGGGGCTGGCCCCCATAGGGGAGCAAAAAGGGGTAAAATTAAACACATTTTTAAAAATCTTATAACACACCAATGCTCTGATTACTTTCATATTTGATATGCATTATCCTTTAAGAAATGTTTACAAAGTTTGCCAATGAAAAAATACATTGTGTACAAACTATAAACACTTGGGAGCTCCTTGGTTAAACTTGAAAATGGTTAGCATTTTGTGTTTTGATTTTAACAAAAACTTGTTGTGGATGTTCCTTGCATGCATGATCTCCCATTCGAATAGGTGATATCACTTATAAAATTCTTAAGTGATATCACCTATTCCAATGAGTGATAGCTTAGGTGATATCACTTAAAAAAGTTCTTAAGTGATATCACCTAATCGAATAGGTGATATCACTCATTTGAATAGGTGATATCACCAAATGGGAATAAATAGTAAAACGGCCCCCCATAAAAAGCAAGGTTTAGGAATTATACTTGTGTCAAAAGTGAAAATTGTGTGTGAAAAATAGGGAGACTCTCTCTTAAATAGGGAGAGTTGGCAACTATGGTTTGTGTTACTAAAATATTCCATCATTAATTCATAGACGTCTATATTATCTGTACATCTCTGATTAATTCAATATAATATTAGATCTACATGTAATTAGACTCTATATTTATAAATAGATTTGCTATTTGTCTTTTAATAAGTTAGAATGCATGTATAGATCTCACCACTTTTTTTTTTAATTCAAATCAATTCAACATTTTCCAAAATGTTGAGAGAGCAATATAGAAATCTAAATGTCACAGATCTCTGGTATTGAGATCTGTGTAAATGTGAAATATTTGTGGATTTTGAGAAATATATATATTCTTTTGCTCATGGCAGAAACTTATAAAGAAGTCTTTAAATAATTAGTCTCAGTCCTTGGTCATACATTTATTTGAACCTAATGACCACAGATCTGTATTACATTATATGTAATTTGCATATATTTAAATCAATGAATATAGTTATGTGCTGTTATTAGAGGTGTGTGCTAAGACCAAGAAAACTTGAGAAGGGAACATTGCAAAAGTTATCTCCCTGTTTACCGCGGGAAAAAGATTATTCTCGACTTTCTTTTTTTTCTGTTTTGTTTGAAATTAATGTGGCTGTTTTCTTTATGTGCATTTCATTTTTAGATAGACGACAAGTTTAATGTGCTTAAATCGTAGAATGGCATTTGAGTTTCTTCCAGAATCTAGCAAATCGTAGAGTTCTATCCGTGTGTTAAATATAAGACGGAAATGACGTCACACTAAAATATGGTGCTCGTATGCCTTCGGTTGACGATGTGTTTGCTGACAAATAATTCCAAATCCATGCTTATAAATCATGTCAATGGTATCTGGTAAGCGCACAAATACAAAGATCAAGTGTTCATTTATTTATTTCATTTAAATTTGACACGCGACAGCATGTATCAAACATAAATAGGGTAAATAAAGTGGGTCATTTCCATTTCTGAGGAAAAATGGCTGAAGTTGACAAAAAAGACTCGCCGTCGTATTCATCAATGGTAAACAGTTATTTCGCACATGATTACTATAGTTAATTTGGTCGTATCAAATCCCTCATTTGCATTTTCGTATCCGTGTCTTTTATTATGCTCAAAGTTGTAATATTTTTAAAAGCTGACTTGAGGACAAAAAGGAACAAAAACATTTTCTGACTTCTAACGTAGTCTAGCCCATCTTCATTTTTTCACAGTCACAAAGCTAGGTCACAGTAGACAGAACAGAAGTCCACTGATGTTACCAGGGACTGTTTAGATTGGACTTTGCCCCTTGTAGAGTTTCTGTTGGCCTCCTATGAAACCACATCTGAAAATCAACACTGGGCACCACATCATTTCCGAGACCAAATTGGATATTGTTCTTGACTGAAACATACTGACATAGAGACCAATAATTGTGCTTAAAAAAGGGTAAATTTCCTATCCATTTGCCATTTTCACTTTATGAATAAACCTATGTTTTAGAAATTTATTGACTTTTGAAAATTCCAGAAGAGTTTACTATATATTATGCGCCATTGTAAAGCAGTGCACTTGTGCTGCTGATTGGTTTTGATTTTCAATGGTAGGTGTATCGTTTTCAAAAGTCGCTATGGTGGAAATATTTGTAAAATGAAACAGTGAATCAATTAAAAATTTCTCGTTCTTAAGCCCAGGAAGGTGCCTTTGTATATTCTGGTCGGAAAACAAGTTATATTGGAATAATTTTAATGATAGACATTGACATAACCAGCAACAGCAACAGCTGCATCAAAGAACTCAGCACCAGAATAAAAAGAATTTAAATGATGTTAAAATCTACAACAAATCTAAGGACAAATTATTCACGCAGTCTGACTGGAGTCAGTCACCTAGCACGAAACTGGGTGCTATGGTTTACTGCTTAATGAACCTTCTTACTTCCTGCATGAGACCAAGAAGTCTTGAGTATATACATACATTTAAAGATTTTAAAATGAAAATACGCTTTGTGGTACTGTTAAATATTTCTACAATCAACCCCTCGCATCAATTTTCAATAATAATCAACACAAATATAACATATTTACAGTCACTGGTCAAAAGTCTTTCTGCACATCGTATAATTGGGTCACCAACACCTCATCGAAAGACACTTCGTGGACAAGGACATTTAGTCAATAACGTCACTTTGACAAAATACAGAAGTGTTCAAAATTCATAAATTGGACTCGCACATTCACATCAAGGTCAGCTAATACCCAATACTCATCGCTATTCCTCTAAGATTATAATCATTGGAGCTAAGTCATTAAAGTCTTGCACAATGTGCAGAATCCTAGAGTTCACCATTTTAACCTTCCGTCTTTGAGACTTTGGCCAAACACTGACATACAACTAAATGACTGATCTATCATAGTTCGGTATGACTTTGTTCGCCGACCAGTTAGAACAAAACATATTAGGTTGGTGTTTGTTCACTATAACTTGAAACTTAAGATGCCACCCCTTAACAAGTTATTTATGAAAAGTATTAAATGGATTTATTTAATGTACATATAAAAAACAAGTGTCTACCATGTGACATTTCGACGAAGTGTCCGGCAAAAACTTTCAGACTAAATGTCATTCGACGAAGTGTATTGCACCAGCATATTTATGTCCCCCAAATGAAGTGGGGAACATACTGTGTGCTCTGTTTCTCTACTATTATTATTTTTGTGTAGGGGTGAGGTATAATTAATTACATTGCTTTTTTTCCGAAACGTTAACTAAACCAGACAATTTTGTTGTCTTAGCTATTTGGTCTCATGGTCATTATGAATTGTGCTAACTCGTTTTGGGGACATCCTGTAAAGATTAGCACTCATTTACTATATATTTATAGTAAATTGACTTTACTGTGCAGTCATTTCTTGGCGATTTTGATGAAATTTTCACTTCAAAGTGTTAAATTAACAGTTGTTTCTTTTGGTAATTGAATTATAGTTTTTGGAAAACATCAAGTAATACTTGAATAAAAAACATTGTTGTGTCCAATATTCAATTTAAGTCTCTTTTCAATAACCATGTTGGAAATTTTCAAGTTTTGTCATTGTAACGAGGTTACTATTGTAATGAAAAATGACATTTTTAGTCCATCTGGACCTTTCCAAGGTGGACTTTTCTCATACAAATCCTGTCGTCCATCCGTCGTCGTTAACTTTTAACATTTTTGACTTCTTCTCCTGAACCACTGGACCATTTATATCCAAACTTGATAGAAAGTATCCCATGGGTAAGGGGATTCAGATTTGTTCAAATGAAAGGGCTGGACCACTAGGGGGGAAAATTGACAAAACTTCAAAAATCTTCTAATAAACTAGAAGGCCTAATGTTAGGCTTAATTTTTAGGTATGTAGTAGCTTTATGGCATGGAGAAACAAGTTTTTTCAAGGCGTGACCCTGGGGACAAAAATGGGTGACAGGTTTTGGGGTCAAGTTCAACACTACAGCAAATATGTTAACTTTTCATATTTTTCGACTTAATACTTCTTGTCCAAAATTACTGGACCAATTTCATCCAAATTTGGAAGAAGAAGACATCCCTAGTGGAAGGGGGTTCAGATTTGTTCAAATGAAGGGGCTCAGCCCCCAGGGGGCGCCACTATAGGGGCCATAATGGGTAAAATTGGACAAAATATAAAAAATCATCTAATAAACTGGATGGCCTACGGCCTAATGCTTGTGTTTGTAATAACATTAGGGAATGGAGAATCAAGTTTCTTCAAGGCGTGACCCTGGGTTAAAAAAAGGTTACACATTTTGAAGTCAAAGTTCAACACTATATATAATAGCAAATATACTTTTCACATTTGCGACTTCTTGTCCAACACTACTTTACCAATTTCATCGAAACTTGGAAGATGTCAGCCTTAGGGAAAAGGGATTCAATTTTGTTCAAATGACGGGGCTAGATACCCAAGGAGGGTCACTTGGAGGCCTAAATTGGGAAAGTATGATAAAATTTCAAAAATCTTCATATAAACTAGAAGGCCTAGTTCTTAATGCTTTGGTTTGTAGTAACTGTAGGACATGGAGAACCAACTTTGTTCAAGGAGTGGCCCTAGGATCAAATATATTCAAATGCCAATCCAGATGGATGTTAAGGCCCCATGGGCCTTTTGAATATATAAGTATAATATGTTTACTGTATTAAACCTAAATATGGGTGTTTATTATATAAGTAAAATATTGTTACAAAATCATATAGATGCAGAGTGTCTCACACATATTATGGTCAAATGTGAACATTTAGTGAGATGTTGTCCTCAGTTATATCAGCTACTTTTAAATATTTTGATATCCTTTATGTATGTACATTTATAAGTGTATCAATATCTATTTACATAAAAAATACTTTTAAGTGCTAAAAAAGTAAAAATCAGGAGGTAATTATAATTTTTGTTATAAATATAGAAAAAGCTCAAGAATTGCAAGAACATGAACAAGCTCGAAAATTAAAAGAAGAAGAAAAAGACAAAGTTGTGAATATACCATATACTGATGCAGAATTTATAAGGTATGTTAGCATACAACCATAGATATCAACCCCTTACAATACTCAAAATGTCACCAAATAAATATTTGCTTATATTTTTATTGGGGTTTAACGTCCCTTCAACTCGAACACATGTTTACTATAGGTCATATTGAGATGGTGTCTGCTTATCACAGTGTGCACTGATGGTGACTTTATAGTGCTGTCTCACTGAAATATCGAGCTGTAGACACTTAGACATGATACTTCACTCGGTCTCATTTACCTGACACTAAACCAACCAGTCCTTTTACCCCAGTATAGCTGAGCAATTAGCAAAGAGTGAAAAGATCATCTAATTTTTATTCTAAAGTGACCAGGGGTTGAACCAGCAACCTCTTTTATAAAAATACTTCATCAAAATTTAAACGAAAATTCTGAAGGATTTTGATGCTCACTTTGAATGATTTTGAAGATATTTTGATTACACATTGAAATAGTTTTGGAAATGTTTTACTACTTTATGAAGGGATCAATCATCTTTTGTGACTAAAGTTTAAAAAAAAAAAATGTAGGATAATTGGGTTTGATATTATAACCAGACTTTCAAGATTGCCCACAAGGACAGCAATCTTGGATTATTTATTCCAAAGAAGTCACATGTTTCAGTAGCACTTAACAAAAAAAATTTCAGACTGCAACAGGAATTATCAGCAGCAAAGTCTAAAAATTTAGAAGAGAGTTGCAGAAAACACCAGGCAGAACTACAAAACTTGCAACAGAAGTTATGGCAACAGAATATCAAACTACAACAACAACGAAAGATGAGGGAGGAACAGCATCGTCTTCAACAGGAACATCAACGAAAACCCTCAACTACAGAAAGTGTAAGTAGTAAGTACACATATCTAGTTCAAAGTGTTAACAGGGGCCGCGGTGGCCTAGTGGTTAGAGTCACCGACTTGTAATCATAAGAGCCTTTCGCCTCCTAGTTCGATTCCCATCCGGGGCATGCTAGTGTGAGAAAGTTGCCAGTGACTTGCCGTAGGTCGGTGGTTTACTCCGGGTACTCCGGTTTCCTCCACCAGTAAAACTGACACGTCCATAAATGACCTTAGCTGTTGATCAGACAATAAGCCCTTAATACAAACAAAAATTCATAGTGTTAACAATTTACTACAGCTTCTCCTGTAGGATTAATCCTTTAGCTCGATAAGTAGAACGTTGGACCTCTAACCTAGGGATCCCAGGTTCGAATGTCGGCCGAGTTAGATATTTTTCTGCCTCTGTTACATTTGGCGCCCACGTAGGGACCTGGGAAGGTGACTCCATCAGAATATGCTCGAGGGCAATGCAATAGTTGGTTCCCTTACATCTTTACAACGTTACTACAGCTTGTACTGTAGGGTTAATCCTTTAGCTGGATCAGTAGAGTGTAGGACATTTAACCTAGGAATCTTGACAGAGTCAGATATTTTTCTGCCTCTGTTACATATAGTTTGGTGTCAACAACAACCACCACAACCATCACCAACAACAACAATAAAAGATGAGGGTGGAACAGCATCCTCTTCAACAGGAACAACTACAAAAACTCTGTACTACAGAAAGTGTACATACTTACACATATCTATGGCAACAAAACAATAACAACGAAAGATGAGGGAAGCACAACATTATTTGTTCTCAACAGGAACAACAACAAAAACATTTTTGTGCAGTAAGTGTAAGGACAAACATCTAGTTCATATAGAAAATTGGTTAGTATAGGGGAGAATCATATGGACCAGATATCTTAAACTTGTTTAGTTTAGATTTTTTTGTACAACAGAAACTGTAAGTACTAGTAAATGTATCTTGTTCATATAAATGAAGTCAAACATCAATCAGCAGTCATCAGTCATGCAGGCCACAAATTGGCGACTATTTTAGTCGCCATGGCGACCTAATGTCTACATTGGCGACCAAAGTTCACTCTTAAGTCGCCTGATTTGCGACAGGGTTAAAATATCGGGCCGTCTTGTATTTTCCGCATTTGGGTTAACCGGTAACGGTTCCTGTTGTTAGACTGTCCGTGTAACAGAATCGTTTGAGTGTTTGTTTTTATCACTCTGTTAAAAGCGTCTTACAGACGACATGTGATGTGAAAACCCATGGCCGAGACCACACAGGGTAGAATCACTGGCTTCTTTACACACAAACCGCTTGCAATGGTTTCCGCCGGTGGCCAAAATGAAATTGATGATGCATTGATAACATCGGAAACGGAAACAGCCTCCATTCCTACGAATAAGAAACGCCATGAACATGGCCAACTGGGGCCACCAAACCACGTACATTTCAACAGAGGTGGTGGCTTAAGGAATTCTCGTTGTTCGTTTACGACGCAGAGCAAAATGTTATGTTTTGCAAATTTTGTTGTAAAGGCCCTGAACTAGAGGCTCGTGACCAACAGGTCAGAGCATCATGAAATGGTTTTCTGTGTCAAGGAAACTTAAACTGCCTCAGTGTGACACTCGCAGTACAAAATTAGTGTAAATAAAATTTATAATGAATGTAAAATTAAAGTTTAATTGGTTTTTTTTCAATACAATATTCTGGGCCACCTGATTTTTTT
>JAUMGZ010165698.1:0-15656 GCA_032359645.1 Pododesmus macrochisma
TCAGGAGAAGAAGTCGAAAATGTTAAAAGTTAACGACGGACGGACGACGGACGGGATTTGTATGAGAAAAGTCCACCGTGGACTTTTGGTCCAGATGGACTAACAAATTGCCCTCCTGAACCACCCTCCCTTGCAGTGTACGGCCCTGAACATTATACATATAATAGATACCAACCACAACACGGAACGAATTAGGACTTCATTCAACAAACTAAATGATGTGATAGAACCGGTTAAGCGGATCCAAAACGTTCTGTAGCAGGGTAAGTTTTATCAGGTAAAATCCCTGTACACGGGACCGCCAGCTTAGCGTCCCCTCAGCAGGACGTGCCGATCTTGTCTGGTCTCTATCTTTCAACTTGTCTGGCTTGGGTGTCCCTAACAGGAACGTAAGATCCGCAAGGTCACTGAGACGCGCAAACTCCCTACCACAATAAGGTGTCGAGCATAAGGAGCAGTTAAGGAGCGGTCGTTAAATATAAAGAGCTTCCACGAAATATAAAAAAAACATTTATGTTAAACAATCGACTTGATATATATAAAAATCCAGTCAGTGCAATAGACACACACTAGCGGGTTAGAACAAAAAAGCGCAAGACACCAAAGGCACCAACGCCTATGTACAGTTTGTACAACATATGTTTTAATCTCTCTAATATTATATAAAAAGAAATAATAATAAGACTGTCTGATTAAATTCTTTTTTAAACAACAGAGTGGAGTGAATGAATTATTTAATTACAAAGAAGCCGAGCGTCTTAACTAATAAATTGTCGAAGAGCCGAGTGGCTATGTTGAACATTATGAATAGCAAAATAATTAACATGCGCTGTCTTGCTCTCAGCTGACATAATGCTAACGGTCAACATTTAAACACAACAGCAATTATAATTGTTTTGAGAGTATGCATAGCATCAGAACCCAGTCTTTTTTTTAAGAAATCTGTACAGGGTTAATCATCGTTTCCCGTTTACGATTGGCATGAAGTTTGGAAATATTATACAGAACAGAGACTCCACAACAATGTACAATATCCGTCGCACTATAAGTGAGCATATTGACGATGTTTCATTGCCGTCCATCCATTGGACGCTGACTACCCTAGTGGTTGGCAATGCATATTTCAACAATTCTGAGCATTTATCATACTTCCAGTCACTTAGAGCATTTGATTATCATATTTGCGTTTTCTGCTTCATTTAATGTATGCATCGATTCCCCAACACAATATCAGTTATATGGTTTGCTACGAACCCCTACAGAACCATGAATGGTCAATAAAATTCATTGGGGTGAGGCCGAAGGAAGCGAGTTTATCGCACCTTGGACCTTTTTTGTCCTTATGCATTTTCCCCATATTTATCATATGTAATCATCACAACCTAAACATTGTTATGCTTGAAGAGAAACTAGACCTCATAAATAGCCATGATCAATGGGATTGGAGATGATAGTGAGAGTTAAAAACCATTATTCTACTAGTAACACGCACATGTTATCAATGTTACATGACGCAATGACGACCACGGAGAGAGTTATTCTTGAGGCTAGATCAAAGAAGACACAGAGCTTGATAACCAGTTTTTTTTTCTCTGTGAACTAAGTGACGCATAACGGACTTACAAAAAGAACACAACGAAATAGTTTCTGATTTATTTATTTATTTATTTATTTATTTATTTATTCATCTATTTGTTTATTTAACATATATATATATATATATATATATATTTATACATTCAATGTAAATTATATTTTTGATTTTTAGCACGAAATAAGACCAAACTATATCGGATATAAACTGATGATAAGCTTCCATGTTTGGCCATTGTTATATAGGGAAACCACTTTTACTTTATATACATTTGTCAAAAATCTGTAAAATTTTCCCCATTCTAGATTCCCTTCAAACCGGATATTTTTGTGTCCGAAGTGGATCCGGTTTGGAAGGGTTCCACTGTATATGCAATACAGAGATAAGCAATGAAATCGATTATTAAATATAGTTTATGCAATGTAGAGATAAGCAGATGCATTTTTCCTCAAAATGTGCAGTCGTTTTACATGATTTTCAATACGACTAAAACTATCAATATAGACTAAACCCTAAACGTAACAGGTGAGTATGTACAAGTGTCAATATATTACCTATTATCAGTACTATACAATTCACTTATCAAACCACCGTTTGATACAATATCGATATGAACGCCAACACAATTATATGACACTTTCGCCTGTGCACTTTTGTAAATGTAAGAGGTCGGTAAAACACCACAATGATATATTTCAGGAGCTCGCTAACTACGTCTGTATACTCCGGCGTCCATCTTATTCCCTCCAAGTGTTTATTATTTTCCCCGATATTTAGTTTAACGTTAGCAGATGTAAGTTTTCTGTATGAAAGTGTAATGTAACTTATCCGTATGTTAATGTTATTTGTTGATTATCATCCTTGCAACCATTGCTACTTTTGACTATTTTTAAATAGTTATACTGTGAAGTATCCAACATCAATTTGATCGCTTGAAATTCATTTCCAAACGCAAATTAAATCAGTTTACGATTAAAATGTTCGGTATCTTGACAATCACATTGTAAAATATGAATTCGAAGTATTTGGTATCAGGTCGAAATTCATCTATCAAGTATTTGTGACAATACTGTACTAACACCGCATTGCATCTAACAAATTACAATATACAAATCACACACAATATAAAGTAATATATTACAGTTGGTCTATCACGGATGAATATTTTTAATGATTAATAGGATCCACATTTGCAAATTTGTTAACCGTTAGTTTGCATTAAACCTTTTAATGACATCATCTACTACTTGTACGGCACCTTCACCCCAAACACTTATATATGGCATTGAATATGAACTAGATGCTATGAATATATTCTCCTTTTCAAAACGTTTAAATGATTTCCATACGTTGACATAATTATATCCCTTTTTCCATACGTTAACTGCACCTTTAAATGGATTGCTGGAATCCCAGCATGCCATCAAACCGTCTAGTGGGTATGGGATTTCTGATGAATTTATACCATAGATCCTGGCTAAATCATCGTGGACAGAGACCACTACCTTACTTGTGACTCTATTTGAATATGCTTGGAAGCTTAACGGATCTCCTTCGGATTGACGAGCTTTCCAGAATGATGTAATGTTTGAGTTCAAAAGCATCATGGTAGCTAGTAATACCGCTTTGTTTTTCTTGTTTGGTATGTTAATAGCTATGGGATCACCAATAAACAAATCGGACCTTATTTTATTAAACGCACCTTGTGTATCAACCCACCACGCATACTTATATAACAAATATATTTTGCATGCAGGTTCGGCATGTACCGCATTAATACTACGGTGGATATCATCTGATAGTGGTTCTATCCATTTGATTTGTTTTAGGGCGGTTACAGGAATTGTTAGAATGACATTTCTGCTACACATTGTTTCCATCTCTGATGTCTCTGTTGTGATTCCATCAATGGTTTTCATCTGTTGCATAGTGAGTAAAGATCCTTTGCTTGTCCTCTGAATTGATACCAGTCGTCTGTTGAAGAAGACATTGTGCCTGCAAATATAAATATATACAGACTGCTAATAGAAGATTCAGTTTTCAAATTTGTTATCCTTTTTAAATAATAAAACAAATATCACAGCAGGAATAACTTGATATGGATACGTGGTTATGCTTCTAGTTTCGTAAAGACGTTATGAAAATATTTCAATGTTCGAAGTAAATATGGAAAACCAAGACAATATTTATAAGAATAAAAAAAAACAAAAACGTGGAACACGCACACACACACACACCCACACCAAAAACAAGGCATCTGCGAATGAGTAAGCATTTCCCGTTTAACATATGTCCGCCGATGTTTGTCTGTCATGTTGGAATATGGCAACCCTTTCCATAGTTAAAAAAAAAAAATATGTCACCATGAAAATATATCATTTGTATTGTGAACAAAACGTATTAACAGGATGGATATAGAAGCAACTTCAGTAGCATGGAAGTAAAACAGGTGCAGATAGTAGACACAGGTTAGAACCCATAACAGGCATTCAACAGCAAAGATGGCATGAGGATAAATTAGATAAAATCGAAGAACTTGAAAAGAGATCTAACATTGTTAACAACAACGGGATGCAAGTAGAATACTTCTGTGGGACACAAATTCAACAATCTTTGAAGTATAACTGCGAATGAACCACCGATCAATAGACGTCCAGGGGAATTAATTTGAATCACGGACTCGGAGGCAAAAAAAACGGACGTCTTAATCTTAACATACGGTCATGCTAATGGTGTTGATAAAACAAATCATGTAGGTGAGCATAATGGTATCGATGTGCATAATGCTGATTGTGATAATAATAATGTCATCAACGATAGTGTGATTGGGTTGTATATCAAGAGGATATGGTTTTTGATGATAAATTGGCAGGATGTTGATACTCAGGTTGCTGGTCAGCATGTTTATCCTCAAGATGCTGATGGGCAGTATGTCGATGAACAGTCTATTTGTAACCTGAATGAAGAGGTTGTGGTGACCAGGTTGTTGACATGCGTGGCATGTCGATAAGAAAGACGGAGATGTAATTGTTTGTAATATAGAGGATACTACTGATTCTGTTTATGATAAGAGTGTTCATGATCGAAACGATAGTGATATAACTTTGAAGAAGCGCAGTATTGTCTGGCCACATATTCAGATGACAGTCAGAGTGAGATAAATGTTGACACTGACATATATGAAAAGTACGAGGTACGTGTTTTTTTTAGTATATTTGATATTAGCTTTGTTTGTTGCTAAAGCACTGTTTTATCCCTCTTGAATTATATTTGTAACAAGTGAAAGAATGTCCACGTTCACTATTTGGGTTTCATATGTAGATTTGAGTCGTCCAAATATGTCAGGTTGCGTGTTTTGCTTCCCATGTCTAATTCGTCACTTCTAATGTCCTTGTATCTGCTTAAGGCAATGTTTGTGTAAATGCAGTTTCAGTTTTACCAGTAAGGATTTCCTCGATCTCTTCCATGTGATTATTTATAATGAATCTGATCGAAGATTTTAATCTCAGTCTCGATCCGTTGAAGATATACATTGAATTTCTCCTAAATCTCAATATGATAATATGTAGTGTCTAGTTTCCTTGTCGGACTGGTCCTAACCTTCAAATTTACGTGTGCATTTCGTGCCCATTCTCTATATTCACCTCTCTTTAATATTCCCCATGAGCGTTGACATTATTATGAACAGTTGTATCTTCTTGTTTTGAAATGTACGTCAACTCGCTTCGTTTAGCCTTTTTGGTTTTAGATAACAGGGTGAATGTCATTGGTTTAGCCGCTGCAGGTGACGGAACGTCCTTTTGCATTTGTTCTCATGGATATTTCACAGTTGTTACGTACGATTGACTGTCCTCTTGTGTGTTTCCCGATGTAAGGTACAGTGACAAACTGTTTTGTCGCAAGTGGGAATCATCTAATAGTTTTGGCAAAATGTCCAGTGTTCGTGTCCCATCGTGAGAATCATCCAGTACTCGACCTCTGTATAGTTTTAAGTTGTCAGGACATCACTCATTCGTTCTACAACAGTCCAAAGTCCTCACCAATTCCTTGATAATTTTGATTTAGTAGCAATGATTATTTCGGTGAAGTCGTCGTTCTATGTTGCCTACACCATAATAATGCTTCTTGATTCCGCAATCACATTGGTATGTATATATTTCTGATAATATTTTTAAGGTTGACCTGACCAATGCATATGTCTTCTCAAATTTTGTATCTTCTCACATAATCAGATTTATTTATTAGCATTTGTTTGTCACATGTATCAGTAATACTCTCAGCTGATACATGTAGAGAGTTTGTCATTTATACTCCGAAAGTCATACGATACGAAAAAGTACAATATGTTCTTGTATGGGACGTATTGTTAAAGAATACACAAATGCAACCTTAATCATGCCTCCGATAAATATGATATTTATAAGAGGAAGGAGCCATCACTCTGTGTGAATTACCCCGTCGCGAACCCCAAATCTTGCTCGAAGAATTAATTTTCAATAGACTAGACTTCAGTAAATCAAAGTTAGAGAGTCAATAGGGCAACGGTGACAAAAATCCAAGTAGTTATAATGGGAAAAAAAACCATACCCAATAATAATACAAAATTGTCTTGCCACAATTTAAAATATGCGCGTAGTCAAAACAGGAATTTGAAAACGTATTCCACTGGACACGTGTTTAATGATAAAGGTCATTATCATACAATCAATGTTTAAACCTCAATCAGTTTGGTTCTCTTGTACGAGGACGAATTTGGTAAGATTTGTTTAAGTGCCTTTTTAGCCGTTCTATTATTCAAAGTTATCAACAAGTTTTTATATAAGGAAAACAGTTTGTTTGTTACCAACACTATCCATGAAAAACAATATATATCACAGACTTAAATGACAAGCAATGATTGACAAAGAAACATAAGTTGTTATAAATACATAAAAGAGGTCCGAAACCATCAGATCAAACAACAATTTAAACTGTCCCAACAAAGATAGCGAAGAAAGCAGCGGTTTAAGCTTCATCAATCACTATCGATATACTAACTCAGTCAATTAGCAACCTTTACTTTTAACTACATGTAACAGTAATATGTTACATTTACCAATAACAATGTTATCGCGTGTAATAGTTCACATTATTGGAAATGAGAAGATTGAGTGTTCCCCTTTAAGTTTGTTTATAGAATAATCTTAAATGGCCTCACATAAAAGCATCCGTAGTATCTGCTTTCAATATTGCCATTATCAATTCATTATAACATATGGATATATGTGTATACTATTTATGTGTCATGACCGGTACCAACTTATCATGCATGGCTAACTAACCTAACTTGTCATGTTGATATGCTGTAATATATATATATATATATATATATATGTATACATATATACATGACGTTATATATACAATCAAATTGTTTTCGCACTTACATTTTCCTTTCATCTTGAAATTCTGACAAAAGAGTGTTTGGTATTTGTTGCATTCCTCCTTTGATGGTTTTTATTACAGGTGGTTTGTATGTTCCACGGGTCGTTAAAATGTTATATCCAACAGAGGCAGCAGTTAATTCGAAACCAGCACTATAGCAATGATACGTGTCAAATACATACTCATAACCTTCATTCGTTGTATATTTCTTTATAAACTCTGCAAATCTATAAACAAAAAAAGATTTGAAAATATGGAACACAAATGGGTTAAACAATACTTAATGTGTACCAACAGACTGATAGTCTAAAATTAACTTTCCCCGTGAAAATCTAGTCTGTAGTCCTTTGTAAGGCGATGTCCGTTTCA
Organism: Pododesmus macrochisma; assembly: GCA_032359645.1. Lineage (NCBI taxonomy): Eukaryota > Metazoa > Mollusca > Bivalvia > Pectinida > Anomiidae > Pododesmus > Pododesmus macrochisma. Next base: position 7,388 of record JAUMGZ010165698.1, read on the forward strand.
GGTCATTGTAGTTAACTTGCCACATTTTTTTCCTTAAAGAGCGTTTACCAATTTTAAGAAAACTTGTTAGGACATATCCGCAAGGTTGTGGAAATTCGCCTTTGTTGAAATGTGTGGACCTGGTACCCCAGACGGCGCCACTACATGATCAAGATGAGCAAATTTGACCTTTGGGCATGAAGTACCAAATTAACTGTGCTAACCATGGACTCAATAATCGGTTAAACATGTGTTGGCAAAGTTTTAACAGTATATATATATATATATATCCAATATGTCAAAGTAGTAAAAACGAAAAGCAAGACGATATTCAAAAGCCGTAAGTCTATGGATATTGGCTTATAGAAAGATAAACGTGGTACGTATACAGACACAATAATCAAATACATAATTATTAACTAAAACATGACGCATCCTGAAGCAAATCCAGGTACTCGCGATATTGTTAGCGTTTCCTGCTACACGTGTGCTACCCGTCGCGATGCGTTCGTGTCATTTCGGTGTGTGACAACCCTTTTCAATTTAAAAGGGAAGCATATGTCACCATAAAATACTTTACTCCCATCTTAACGAAAGTACAAAGGTGACAAACCATTAATAGGATAGGAATAGAATCAGCCACATGAACATGAAATTAAATAAGTAAAGATAGTGCGACAATGAATAAAACCCCACAAGAACGCATACTACATATTATATTGAATATTATTATATAATATCATCAAAGAAAAACAGACGGACTGACACACATACACACAATTAGGAAAGGGGGACGGGGCTGATTGATTACTTACAATTAAAAAGGGGGTAAAGGCATAAATATGGCAGCCGATTTGTCAATCAGCCAAGCACAACTACTGAGAATACAGGTAAATGTAAATAAAAAAACATGACTAGGAGTAAAAAAACTCAAACTATGAGGTAGGGATTATACCTATAATAATATCAGAAATAAACTTTTCAAATCTCTCTACTGTATCTTGAACGCGGCCATAACAACTTTCTGAATTTAGACCGGAGTCTAGTGAGGTGAGCATGATACTGCCTAAGAATCGTAAGTTGGCTATGGTTATGACACCTGGTTTCGCTACTAGTTTTTTAATAGAAGTTCGTGATGTTTCCATTTTAAGATAATAAATTTATATTTGGTTCATTTTTCTGTGTGCGCCCCACGTTTACTTATTGTTTGTCAATGTCTATGGACTTATTGCCTAGAATATCGTCTTGGTTTTTCTATTTACTATTCTATGGTAAATCTGTAGTCGACAGAAAATCGAGGCGGTAGCTCATTTTTTATTTACATTTGGTGAACATCGAAGTAACAACAAGTAACAGCTCGTTTCCAATGGTGTTTACATTCAATTTCAATATTTTATTACAAAACTCAATTTGTAACAGGAATTCGGCAGCAGGCAAGCCTATTTTAGCACTCTCCTTGAACGGTTACAGATAACAAACGTATACACAAAAAACAAAATGCACACTCACTCAGCCAAACATGTGTAAATGAATAATAATAATATGAATATTTAAAGCTAAGAGCATTGACAAATAAACAAAACTGAAGTTCACTTGGTTGATCAGGATCAAAACTTATTAAAGTCAGAATTTCATATGACAGTAAGATGAATTGTGGAATAATATCATATAGAAATAGCTTTAACACGACATAAATACTTTGATATTTGAAAATAAAAATGCAACGAAGATAGTAAATTCAATTTAATTATAAATAACTGAACCTACTTGTTCCTATAAAATATGCAGACACTATATTAAATAATTGTTTATTTTCATCATCTTACTTGCTTAAATCACCTTTTGTTATTAGTTAAGTATCGTTCATTTTGAAGCTTTGGTTTGCTAAATTGTTTCAATCGGAGGCTTTATTTATTTATCTTATATCACCATAAAGTTGGCATTGAAAGAAAAATGGTATAAGGTGTTTATTACATAACCACATCTTACACGAGGAATCTTCTGTTAAATGACTACAATAGAGGTCTTAAGCTCGGTTTCTTAGACGACAAAGAACTATGTTCAAGTCCATTGCACCATGAGATAGTATCATGCTTGTACTGTTTGTAGTTCTATTCTGCAGGATGTATTTGAGTCTGTTAATACTATAAATTTGATTCATATCAGCAGCAATACTATTCCAATAATTTATAATTATTGGAAAGATGCTTTTTGATAATTATTAGTTTTAAAAGGAGATAAGATAAAGATTCGATAAGCTCTAAGATTATAGTTGTTATTAGCTGTAATATTAACATGTTTTAGTATTGAATTCTGTAATTAAGTAGGAGTATCATTATTCATACTTTTGAACATCATTATTTGTTTATTTTTAAGTCTCCTTGTATCGAGAGTTTCCCACTTATGTTCAGAATCTAGTTTTTGTTTTGAAGTTCCCTTTCTTAAGCCAGTTATAATTCTGGCAGCATCTAGTTGTACAGATTTCAGAAAATCTGTTTCACTTTGGGTGAAGTTATCCCATATAATATTTGCATATTTAAGAACAGAACGCATGTAAGAAATATAAAGACGTTCTAACTTGATCTGTCCATCTTATATTTAAGCATTTTTATTACGTTAAATCTATATTTAGCTTTATTAATATATAAGCAATATGTTCAGACCATATAAGACCTTATTTTTTAGATAGAAACCGAGATGTTTTATGATAAGTGACGCTCTTAACAGTTGAATTACAAACATATAGATCAGGAAGAATATCGATATTCCTCCTACTGAATGTAACAAATTCAGTTTTAGATGCATTGAAATGTTGATTCTATATGTTTTAAACCATTCATGAATAAAACTTAGATGTTCATTCAATTCAACTTTGGTTCATTCATATCCAAAGGGTCATCAATACTCACATTAAATGAGGTCTCGTCTGCACGAAGTTTGATATGGTTAAGAGATGTTCAGTGATATCATTTATGTTAAGTAGAAACAAAAACGGTTTAAGTACAGACCCTTGTGGTACCCCTGCATTAACATAGGTATAGCTAGAAGAAAATTCTTCAATAATAACTTGCTGTTTACGACCTGTTAAACAATGTGTGTTCCAATTTAGAAGATTACCGGTAATATCATATATGTTAAGCTTGTAAAGTAGACCATCATGCCATACCGAATCAAAGGCTTAACTAATATCACATAATACCATTTTCATTATTCTACCTTGTTCTTACTTACTTGATATTGTTTCACAAATATTAATTAACTGCTTTATTGTTTAATCGTTTGGCTGAAAACCCGATTGATGATCCGATATAATGGTATTAGTTTTTAGCATAATTAAACATATATTTAAAAACAATTTTTTCAAGTATTTTTGAAAAAAACATACAGTTACCGATATTGGTCCATAATTAGAAAGTGTATATGTAGGACCTTTACCTTTATACAATGCGTTGACGTTTGATTATTTCCAAATAGGAGGAATCCGATCTGTACTCAAACGTTTTATTCAACAGAGAAGTTAAAGGTTTAACAAGATGTTTTACTATTTTTGGAGGAATGATGAATTGACCAGATTGTTTTGAAGAATAAATAATCTCAATTTGGTTTTTAATATCTTTATTTGTGATTACAATGTTATCGAGATGATATGATAAAGGAGGGAGTTCAGATGGTAGATCGTCATCCGATTTTGTTGTGTTTGGGATTTAAGTGAAGAAATTGTTGAGTGCATCTGCTTTATCTACAGACCCAGAATCGTGTTTCTTGGCCGTTCAACCGCACGATGCACGCACGATACACGCACGATGCACGCACACGATGCACACGGTACACGCACGATGCACACGGTACACGCACGATGCACGATACACGCACAATGCACGCACGATACACACACACGAAACGATGCACAATCCATGCACAATCACCACTACAATCGTGTATCGTGCGGTTTGCACGCAAACATCGTTTCGCGGTTATGAATCGTGCAATGTAACCGCTGGTAGCGTGTGCTTTAACCGATCGCATCGTGCAACTGTGAGACCTTTGAAACAACGTTGATATTGAGCCAGCTTTATGCATGTATCGTGCTCTGGAAACGATAGGATCTCGAGAAATATGTGCCTATTGAAACACTTCATATATTGTTATCCCTTCAACAGAAATTGCTAAAGTTTACATATGTTCTTCTTAAAAAATTCCCGCACATAAATAAATTCATTTTGCGTTTTTTGCGTAGAGGAGGGTACGTCACTGGTTGAAGTTACCGCTATATTTTTCTGTCCAATCACTGAGGTTTTCTTGTTTGGCCCCATCTCAAATTATGTGAAAGTGACGGTTAACCCCAGGTAAAATAAACTCTGACACTGGTTTATTCAATCCAAAAGACGAATTGGCGCACTTTAATTATAATTGTTAGGGACTGTAGCTGGCGGAAAAGAGCGGCAAGACAAAGTACCACAATATATAGTTCATGCTAAATATATACATGTATATAAATCTTGCGAGAGTGATCATGCGAAGCGAAGTCAAAATTGACAGGAATTTCGCGAGGTAAAATAAACGAGGTCAGTCACTCAAATTTGTCATATTACTGCACCAACAAAGTTTGCGCAGGTGAAAATTATGTGCATGACCCGTTTCGTGATATGGTTATAGAGACTGAACATAAGATTCTGCGAAACAGGTTCAATGTTCTGTAGGAAAGGATTTTCATAATATAAAGAATTTTCCTACTAATTTTGTATTCAATAAATTTCAAGACATATTATAAAACATCACCGTTAACCACCGTAAACAAAACAAAGATGTCACTGAAGACACAGACATGGCTGTATAAAAAAAAATATCGCTCATTTTTCTGCTGAAGAGATGGAAGGCTGCTTTGAGGAGAGCCCCTTTGATACGCCACAAAAAGTGTATTACACAACTGGGTACCTGTTTACAGAAAAGCCTACACATTTAACAGAAACGCTTCGAGTACGCGCTATCCTCAATATCACCAAACATAAAAATTGTGCAGTAAAACATTTAATTATAATAGCTCTATAGAACTCAGCTTACCGGCCTGAAACATTGACACTTGCTTCAATTTTATTTTATTTTATTATATCTTCCACTTCCGGTATTAATCACAACAAATAATTCTTCATAATTTCCCATCTTAATTAGTTTGATCACAACTTAAATAGCATGTAATTACTGTCGTCACGGTCCTTGGACTCAAATCTGTGACATGTGTTGTTAAAAGACTAAGAAAATATAAAAAGAGAGAATGCCAAACTGTGATATTCACGTAACTTGTTGCCAAGTATCCCGGATAATCGAGTTCGGCATACGTTGGTGGTTTAATTACGCAGACTAAGTATGTCGATCTTCGCTAAAATCTAAAACAGAGACTGCATGGTTGTCTCAGTGTCAGAATCATAGTGATGATACATGCATGTGTATGATATCCCGTCAATGTTTTTTTGCGAAATTTCATTTCATTAAACCAACACTTCAAAAGTAAGATATGCATTTGCACTTCTACGTGGTATGAAATATGTTGAAGAAAGGTATACCCACAATAAAACAAAATAACTGATCAAAACATTTTTAAAACAGAATAAATTTCAATCGGACTATTTTCATATATTGGCAATTATTACTTAAAATTATAATTATATGTTTTTTTCGACTTAGAGAATGTATTCTTAATAAAACTGTTACTAATATTCGGTGTCTGGTGTTGCTTAAAAAATCATTAAAATATAAATTCTGAATATTCAAAAAGACGTCTTCATAATATATGATACAATCATTTTCTTCTGAACCAATGCAAATATTTCCATTTATTACATCTGTATACCTTTACACACATATATTCTATTCTTTGACTTTTTATAAAACATACGTGTAGTACATGTAGTAAATCGACTTATTTATACAAAAACGATATGGTTTGAACATCAAGTATATATTTGTTTGTTTGTGTATTTATTAATTAAACGGGAACTTTCAATACTAAAGGGTAGTATTGAAAGTTCCTGAATTAAATAATCAATAAATTGATTAATATATTTATTCACAATTTTTTTAATGTATGTATTTATTTTATTTTCTGATAGCAAAACCAAGTAATTTATGTCAAATGTATCTATCGTATTAGCAGTATTACATAATTCTTGATTTTAAATACAGATTGTCTATATATAGAAATACTTCGGACTTGATAGAAGACACCCTATTTCGACGCGATTTAAACTTGCGCGAGATGTCGATCTTGACAGCAATGAAGCCTATATAACTTCTCATCTGTGTATATATCTTCATTATATACTGCCATTATTGACCCATGCTTCAGTCAATCTATGCTATCTCTCTCGTTTATTCCGTTTGGTCTGTTTATTTTGTTCATTTCGTTTCTACCGCTCATCGTTCATTTCGGTTGTTCATTCCGTTAATAAACATCGCTCGTATATATATAAATATCGTTCATTTCTGTCGTTTTGCCCTTTCGTTCATTCCGTTTAACGTGCATTCCGTTTGCGTTTATTGTTTCGTTCGTTCACTGTTTATCATTAGTTCCGCGTGCAAAAATGAACGTTGAATGCCCTAAAAGACTACATGTACGATCTTTGTACATGTGTAGGTCATTGGTCTCGTTCGTTTTACACGATCAGCTAATCATCTATATTAAGTTATTCCGTAGTTCTTTATTTATATTTATCTTTGAAAGAAAACATTGTTTAGCTGAATAATTGCGTCACAACCGGTTTCTGTTTTTGAACAGCCCTTAAAAATTGAAATTATATTTGAAGCGATAGCTTAGTATCCGCCATTACCACACGATAAGCTGACTGCGTGTCTGCCACACTTTAACCGAACCGTTACACGTTAACCAAAACACGATACACGATGCACGATGCACGCTGTTGATGGAACGATGCACGCTGTTGGTGAAACGATGCACGTTGAAATAAGCATCACACGGTACACGATGCACGCAAGATACACGCACGATACACGCAAACGATCCACACGTATCACGCACGATGCACGCACGATACACGCACACGATGGACAAGAAACACGTTTCTGGGTCTGTATTAGATATATATAAAAATATATATATATCATTATTTGGCTAAAATATGTCCAATAGTCTCAGAGGAGATTTTTAAAGGTAAACTGAACAATTAACCCCTTTTGGCTTCGCCCCCCTGTCCCCTGGGTGTCAGGGACTTCATTTGTACAATCTTGAATATCTACCCATAAGGATGCTTCCAGCCAAATATGGCTGATCAGTCCGCATGGATTACTAGTCTTTATGATTGTTGTGATGTCGATTTAATTAATTACATTCCGGTGCTTCATTGTTTGACGCATTTATTGTTTGTTTGTCCCATTCTTACTGTATGTTTACATTCACACTTGGGCTCGTATGCAGTAGCGGAAAAGGTAGACAATTTTCCCGCGTTAATTTTTATAGTGTTAGTATACCGTTTCATACAGAGCTAGAGTTATTAATTGACTTTCTATTTAGCCAAATCTGATTGAGTACATCTAATTCATGCTTCGAAAATAAACAATCATTTATAATACATTAATTAAACTATAGATCGTCACCTAGAGTTGCGCTTACAAAGAGGGTTTCCAACTATTTCTCGGTGCAATGCCAGACGATGTCTCCCATGTCATCATATTTCAGATAGGTCCAATATTACTTCATTACTTCATGGAGCAAACGGGAAGGTGCATTACAACTTGCATTGAGAGAGTGGAAAGATGCGTTTCTTGACATTTTGGATACACGCATTAAGAATTTTATATCCAACCCCCATCTGGTCCATAAACCTTACGTTTATAAGGTTAATCATATTAAACGAAAGTTGGAGATAATTCACAAACAAAATGTCTTACCACCTGCAGCTAATAATATAATATTTGTTTGAAAGTGATATTACATCCAAACACTTATGAAGGAATTAACTACTACAAAAGCGTATGTTCCCACCAAATTGACATGTCGAGACATGTTAACTAATCATATTGGTGACAATAATACTTTCCATATAAATATTACTTAACACGAAGTACCTACTATGTACTGGCTCCCAAAATTCCATAAAAATCCGTATAGATCCCGTTTCATTGCAAACTATAGTATTTGTACCACTATAAGTAACTCTTAGCACCTCACGTCTGCACTAACAACTATTAAGGGTCATGTGGTCAAGTATTGTAACTCTGTTTTCGCTAATAGCGGGGTCAATTATTTTTGGTCTATCAAAAATTCCGGCGCTATACT
>JAUMGZ010165709.1:0-15655 GCA_032359645.1 Pododesmus macrochisma
GAATCAGAGGAGCTCACCACAAAGGACAACGCCAACAACCACCTGAATCAGATCGACTGACCACAAAGGACAACGCCAACAACCACCTGTATCAGAGGGACTGACCACAAAGGACAACGCCAACAACCACCTGAATCAGAGGAACTCACCACAAAGGACAACGCCAACAACCACCTGAATCAGAGGGACTGACCACAAAGGACCATATCAACAACCACCTGAATCAGATCGACTGACCACAAATGAAACGCCAACAACCACCTGAATCAGAGGGATTGACCACAAAGGACAACACCATCAACCACCTGAATCCGAGGGACTGACCACAAAGGACAACGCCATCAACCACCTGAATCAGAGGGACTGACTTTCAAAACAAATGCATATTAACATCTGAATAAGAATTACTGACCACCACGGGAAATGTCAACAAGCATATGGGTAACACTTACAATAATTTACCTTCTTAAGAGGCAAACTTTCACCACCGAGGAACAACTTAAGCATATAGGACGAGCTTTCGACGAATTTACGTGATATAGGCGTACAACTACTTCATTGTTCTCAATTTGTAAGACCTTAGGTCCCCTGAAAGGTGGCTGAGATAATTTACTAGAAACAAGTAAATTATAAGTGCAATTGCAATAATTTAATAGAGGTCATGAATTACTTTTGACAATGTTTCTGTATGTTGTACAGAGTTTATTATAATGACACCCTTGAGAAAATGTATATTTTCCAGTTTTGTGAAGGTCATTAGAGTGGAAATCTAAAATATACTTAAGCAATGAATGTTTTACCAAAATGTCCTATAACACACACACACACACACACACACACACACACACACACGTTATTTTATTGTAATACGCTCAGGGTACAACTAACACTCATGGCAACTTATAATAAATGAGTTATAGGTTTAAGTTTAAACGTAAAACAACTAAACATTCTTCTTTCTGTACTATCCGCCTTGCTTTACTTTCCCATCATCGTTTTCGCCTCTCTTCCTGTCCTATCAATATTATTTATTCCTTTTGTATTTAGTTGTTGTATTACGTAAGCCCTAAACAAACAACAACAACAAAACGTTTCATGTTTTTTTTGTACATTTATTGCATTTTCTTGTTTAGTATATGACAAACGACACCAGAGACACCATAAACACCAAAGACCCGAGCCCAAATGAGTGGATCAAGGACATAATGGATACACTGGCTATAAACAATAAATATGTATATCCTTTAACGGTGAACAATCAACTTCAGTCAGAGATGCGTGTTGAGAATCGATAGGGCCAGCTAAATGGTTACGCAAAATGAAAAACATTTATGTTGCGAGTTAAACAAAAACTTGAGTCGTGCAACGTAAAACGATTAGGGGTTTGTTACACTGCCTACTGCTGAATGCAAGGATATTTTCTGTACTCATCCTGTTTGATATTCAGACAATCCAATAAACCAGCAGCGTAAATGCCATACATGAAGAGCATTGTAAAGAAGACGAGTTTGTCAATTACCTTTTTACATAAAACAACACGTTCTCAGATAATAGGCTTAAATAAGGCACGATATCACTGTTCTTAGTGCAACACTAACATACATGCTTTGCCGCAACGCTTCATAACATATTTGCAGCACGCAACTTGCTGCCTTTGTAGTTGAGCTTAATTTTTGATCTGGTTACGAATAACGACAGTTTATTTTGTTTTTCCATTTCCTGTTTGCCTAAAAACGTCATGATCAATGATGATTTACCAGTCTCACATAGTAGGGGGTGTGGCATACAAACGGCTATCAATTTCCTTGGTAAACACAAGCTGTTAAAAACCTTTCCTTATTAAAATACTAGTGTAATGAAAATATAACTTAAAAGATTTTCGTTTGAACTGCATGCTTCAAATTATTTTTAATTCCATCCCAACATTTGTATTTTCAACATATCAACATTGTGTAACAACGAAGAATGTTCATATACATCCTAGTTCATTTCATGGATTGTATATTTATACAGTTGTCGTTGCAAATATATAAACCTGTACAGTTTTAACCTGGGAAATGCACATTTAAAACGGTAGAAACATCATCCATGTGTGATGTTTGTCTGAAAATCAAGGTCTAACTACATGCACAACACAAGCCACGACAATGAGTGCCCAAAAGGATAGATAATTCAGGACGTCACTTGGAATAATGCACAATGAAGGTGTCGGGGGACGGGTAGCTTGAATACACCCATACACAGCCAACAACCAAACAAATAAATATAAAAAAACAAACAAATAAATAAGCGCTATTAATTTGTCAATTAATTAATTATGCTTATTAGAGTAAATCTCTAGTGACAGAAAAAAGTTTACGCTTTAAAGACGGTTTCTCCTTCATATTTTCCTTTGTATTTTTGTTTGTAATATTTTTACTATTGATCTCGGTCAGTGTAAAGAACAAATATTCTGGTGATAATCCTAGTGTCGAATCACAATAAACCCTGTTATAAAATAAAAAGGCAAGGTCAATGGATTTCTAAGGAAATCAAGTGTTATATGCAAAGTTAAAGACGACTAAATTACAATATCAAACATTCGACGTATGAACTTCTCCTGTTTTGGAAGTAACGTCTCTAGCTCAAATTTGTTTTATACATGATCTCTAAAATGTTCGTGGTAAAAGGATGTCTTCATCCACTCAAAATCCACTCAAAACAATTAAGGACTCTAAAATCTGAAGAGTGTTCTAATTCAATATGGTTAACTTTAGTGGAGTGAACAGAATCAATCAATTACCACGTCTGTTTTGAGATAATGTTTTGTAATGAAAGTACAATAAAATCTTATAAAGCCGTACAACACCAGTTTGCAGCAGATAAATGTAAACCTATAACCACGCAGGTTGAATTACCACGTGATTTATAAGACATCATTGGCATGACCGTACCATACAATTGCTGTCTATGCAACGTTGCATCGCGAAATAATTCATTGAATTATCATTGTAATGTCATATTGGCACAAATATACACGTATAGAGGTCTAATAGCATGTAGAAATACTTCTTGTCGAGGGTATCCATGACGCATGTTAGCAAGGTGACTCGGTTACATGTGCAATGAGACCGGGAAAATGTGGTGTCAAAAAAATACAGTCTTTTATACATTTGGAAATATAAATGGCGTTATACATATCTGGATGAGGTCTTCTAACTAGTCCGAAAATGATTTTACAATCATGTACACGCATTCTTATTTGTTGTTCCTTGTCAAAGTTTCATTCTGGAGAAAAAAAACATTTGATTAAAATTCAATAGAAATTCACTAATCGTACGTACCAGTCTTATCTAAGATTCAATTACAATGTGACACGTGTAATACGTGCAGGGATTGACCATAATATATAACTACAGTATAAGGCTATGTGTCTCTGTGACATCCTTAATACGTAATTTGAAAATATAGACCAAAGTCTCAATTTTCGTGAAGCAGTACATGTACATATAACGACCAGTTAGAACACTGAAGCGTACCAATGACAGACAGTACATTCTTCCTGTGACAACATTATTCAATGATAACATATCTATTCGCAGACCCGTTATTCAATTAGTACAACTTTCGAAGCTTTATAAAAATAGCGGATTCAGCAAATTTTGTTTTCCATTAACTAAAACTTGATTACTTGGCAAGTTCTATATTGATCCTGGACAGTAATTCAATTGGTAATAGTGAAAAGCTGTTGATTATATCCTCGTTTATCATTCTGATTGCAAGGGCAATGTGTGTATTTCTATCTTTTAAGAGAAAACATCAATATTACAACTATAGGAGACTCCATACGACAATTACTAAACACTAGATACTAGAAACATAGTCGATACTTTAAGAAACACCCTGTTTAATTGACGTTAGAGTAAAAACAAATTTTAAAATCACACCATTAATTCTATTTGAGCAGGATATACTATATCTCAACCTGTCCTCTTAACTACGTTTCTGTGAATTGTATCAAGATTCAGATACATTTTCGGTTTTAAAAAAACCTCTCAAACTTTTAAGAGGTTGTTATTTGAATATTAAACCAGTTTTCTAGAATGATCCATAGAGGTTATACATTATATGTTTTGAAAAGCTTCAATCTATCTACCATTCTATGCCCATATAGATTTTACAAATAACTGTTTAACAAAACAGAAAAGGAATTGAGCCAAAAGAGTGCTCAAATGTGAGTCAAATGAGGTCTCAAATGTCTTCTGAGATTGTTGATAAAGTTATGCTACATAGGTTAAAATATTTCCAAGCGGAAAGCTGTCTTCAGTAAATTTATTTTCATAGTTTTTGTGGTAAGCATCATTAACTACCCAAACATCCCTAAGATGCAATCACGTTTGTTTATCGTAAATTCCGAGTCTATAAAAAGGTCATAATATTACCACTTTTAAAAACAAGTGTCAAATTTTATTATCAGGCTAAACGCATCGTTCGTTTAAAAGCTAACAAAATAATGTGTTTTTATCCGACAAATACTTGGCCAAAACGATGTTTTATGTGCATTCAATATAAAAATCCTTTTAATTACTTATTTCGCGCTGCAAAACACTGACAGAGATGGAATAATCGTTGGGCGACACTATGTAGTACATGAAGCACCTCGATCCATGAACAAACTAGAATAAGTATATACGGTAAAGCATGAATTCACAAAAGTCTAAATACACGTCACAGAGAAAGGTAGCCATGGGGGGTTGGGGGTAGGTTTATATAGAGCATATTTGGCTTTAAAAGAAATTTATGATGTGAATTCAAAAAGACATGTTCACCTTTATCTAACTTCAATTAAGCTTCAATCTAGTGTCAACTCGCTTTAGACCAAACAATTACAAACGAAAAATGCGAGAAAAAAAAAATTATACAGAAGTGTCAACAAGTACAGGAATCAAAGAAACACACACAGGAATTATTTATAAAAGCATTATGCTTTTTTGGAATCAAAGACTGGAAAAAGAAACGGCAGCGGGTAAAAGTATTAAAGCAACATTAGTATAACCTCTATTTCAAAGTATATCATTATTCACTATGTTTGCCATGAATGCGATTCTGGTTTATGTAGAACATATGGACAGGAGTTCATTTAGGCTGTCCTTTCAGGTCAAAAGTCTCACACTAGCTCCCAAATTCACATCTTATATCCCTGAACGTGACTAAAAGTAGTCTTCCAGTGTTTCGTGGCCTCGTTAGAATCACCAATCTACATATTATTGGATTAAACGGCTCTTTTTTACAAATAAAGCTTGTAGGCAAAAGACGATGCTTTTCTCTGGACTTTATCATACTGTGTACGTCATGAGAGGATTGGAAGCAAGGTAATTGAATAAAACACGAAATGGGTCACATCATTAATGGAGATGTTTGGTATAAAGGGGCAGACATAGTACAATTAGATGTTAACGACTTAGAAGGACGATTATTCAAATAAGCATGATAAAAGCAGGGATGTATGCAAAGCGCTTCTGTCATATCACATGGCAATGTTTAATTCCTCTTACTTAAACACCTACCGGCAGTACCAGATTACGGGAAGCTGCGTGAACGATTTGAGATGTATGAGTCTACCTCAGTTGGGTAACTCCGTATTAAAATTATAGTTCTATAACAGTAAAATTTATCATGTATTTTGGATCAATTTAATTACAACAATATCAAATTGATACATGTCACACTCATGGCATACTAACAGCGTTCTGTTACACGTTGACACGCGGCACAGTGATCAGGAAAGATTGCAACATGGTTTACAATGGAATAATCATTGGGCATACAGGGGTTGGAGAACATGTATTTTTTTTTTTAAACAACCAAAGAAACAAAAAAACAATGCAAAAAAGCAACAATGCAAAACAGAAAAGAAAAAGGAAAGTCTCGCTTTTCTCGGAAATACACTTGTCGCCACAAACGCATAAATAAACATTAAAGTACAGTGAACAATTCTTGTAAAAGTCGTGAAACCTTTAAAGCATGCCCACATTAACCAATGTCTTATTGTTGGGTAATATTATCTTAGTTTACTTTCCTGTGCTTGACAAATTATCATGGTGAGAGGTTTTTGTGTCTTGATGACCTGGTGAGCTATGCTGGTTGGAGCTTATGTTCCTGGTAGGGTAATTGGGATCAGACAGGCTGAGAAGTAAAGACCAGAAAAAAGTAAATGTCTAAAGAAGAGTAGGAGGACGCCGTTGCAAAGGATCATCCTTCTTTTTTAACTATCCCTATTGCTTTTATTTTTCCCATTTCTGTCGCCGATTCTCTTCGTGTCCTATTGTTGTTGTTTTTTGCTTTCTTCATTGGTCTTTTGTCACGATATCGCTGAAAAACTCTGGAAGTGACGTTAATCCCTATTTATACATTTATAAGCTATCTTAGTTTAAGGAAACAATTTAATGCATTTTAGTTCACGCGAGCATAGCTATCCGAATCTTCGAGACACTCAAACATCCTCACAACGATAAATTGTCAAGCACAGGAAAGAAGCAGTATTATTACATTGGTTGAAAATTAGAGGAGTGAAGCATAGACCAAAGGAGACTACTTATTTTCTTGAATCACAAAATTTTAAGAAAACATTTCCATTGTATAGTATGATAGTTCTAGCAAATGATTTTCCTAATTTTCTTTAATGTTTAGAGAAAGGTTGTTTTCATATTTTAAAATTATTATGTGTGATTTTGTGTACCCAGGATTTAAATTTGCGTGATTATTAGATATTTTCGAAAATATTTTTAAAATTATTTGGAAATGTTTTAAAACACATTAAAAAGATTTTGTGATACCTTGATAAGGTTGTTTTAATGTCCGATTTAGGATGATATGGAACGTTTGAAAACTGAATATTGCTCTTTAACCTTTCGGACTTTTCAGGTTGGAGTTGTCAAACCAAGAAAGTATAAAGTTCAAAACGTGAAAGCATTCCGTGACATCACTTAAACACTTTTAGGTATCAAGTACACATTACTTCACTTCAAACATGAATTGACACCGATGTTGAAGTAGGACGATGTTTTATAATGCCACTAATGTATACTTCAACATGCAATATTAGGTATAACTGCAAAAAAATGCATCTTGCTTTTTGCAAAAATGCTTACTATTTTGTACTGGTGATGTGTTGCTGAGTACTCATTAATCATACCATGTAAATGTTGTACACCATCAGTAAAAGAGAGAAGGAAGGCATCGAGTTAAATCTAACCTTCAAGGTTAAATTACCTCTGCGTCTTAACAAGGGAGATAACTCTATTAACCGTTGATAAAGAAAAGTTTTATTACAATCCAACTCGTTAAGATTGTAAAGGGGA
Organism: Pododesmus macrochisma; assembly: GCA_032359645.1. Taxonomy (NCBI): domain Eukaryota; kingdom Metazoa; phylum Mollusca; class Bivalvia; order Pectinida; family Anomiidae; genus Pododesmus; species Pododesmus macrochisma. The sequence goes on from JAUMGZ010165709.1 coordinate 7,341, forward strand.
AGTTTTATGTAATTTTCCACCGCTAAAAATATAAGTGATTCATTTTAAGGAAAATGTGAAAAGAAACAACAGTGTCAGAAGTGCTATTTATATACTGGTATACAACGAGACACATGTTCAGTGACCCGTCTACAAAATAGAAATTATATCACGAAAGTTTATATATAGGCACAGGTCTATAAACACAAATTGTCGTCTAAACACAGTATATACATGTATGTACTGCAATTAAGTGTATATCAGAACTATGGGGTGACAAGATGACTGTAATACAGCGGACTTGCCTTTACTTCTACCTCTATACAGGTGAGAAAACCTTTCGATCATCTGTCAAAATATATGACAGTGTATAACGTTCATAATAAATCGCTTTGTTGTATACATGAATATTTCCCCTAATTTTCTCTACATGTACCTGTAATCTCTCTCTCTCCCTCTCTCTCTCTCTCTCTCTCTCTCTCTCTCTCTCGCTAGTATTTGATCCTGATAAATACATATGTATCTAACAAAGATCTAATATCTGTTTCTTAGTTTTTGAGTCATCTTTATATAATTATAGATATCACTATTTTAACATATCTTAATAATTTTGTTTTATGTATTTGCCTTACACAAATATTTATGACAAAACAACAACAGTTTATAGGTATGTATTCACCAGCATGCACTATTACTATGATATATGAGCTACCACATATACAGCTGGGTCTATTTAATTCTATGTTCAAACTTCTCAACCTTTTAAAATCCGCCTGTGTACAACTAAAATAAATATTTTTATTATTTACTGTGTTCAATCAAGCTGAACATAGAGAAACCATTTGACTTACGGCTGTGGTAAATACATTCTTATTATATGTAGTACATTTACAATGGAACGATAGTGACTCAGATATATCACGAGTTATAGTATTGGTTGTATAAAAAAATGAAATGTCCCAGACTTTGTGAAGTTAAAATTGCTGAACATTAAATAGATAATATATTCCGTATACGACACTTTATCGCAAATCAACTGATCGTGCAATAGCTGTAGGCATACACCAACTTATAAATATGTATAAATAAAAACACGCAACAGTAACAACAACATTAGCAACAAACAAGGAACAAATGATCAACAGAACAAAAGAAGCATACTTTAATTCACCACAAGAAATGTGTACCTCCTACAGTCTGTGCAGTTCACGATTATATTAACACAGCAAAGCACAATGCCATCTATCCGTACTTACTGACGTAATCTATTAATTCCTTTATCCATATACGTCTTTGTACTTTTTATAGATCTAGAATAAACAAAACGTTGAACAAACTTTGATTAAGGTGGACTTATAAAGCGACGTAAAATATCCAAAGCACTTGCATTTCTGATTCACGAAATGAGACAATATATAACAACATAGACTTTGTTACTTGACCAATCTTAAGTGTTACCCTAAGTATATAGATCTAAGGTCGCAACTTAATAATGTTCCACTCCTTTGTCCTACAGTGATACACATGCAATACCCACTTTTAAATTTGCAATTATATATGAATATATCTTTCAACACCCTTTGAGTTGTAAAAACTGTGTTTGATTAAGTCAAGATCCGCCCGACAAGAGCTTGAATTTATTATTTGCGAATATATTTGTAATTGATTTTAGATATGCACATGTGCACATGTGCAGATGGGGAGCAGTTTGCATTTTACATCCTGAGTTTGAAGAGGTTGTAAAATTGTTTTACCCCAAGTTACAGCAGTTATGCTTTGTAAAACAATGTAACATAAATACCTTTAATTAATTTAATGTGTCTGAATCGAAGAAATTGATTATTTACACTATAAATGAACAAAGAGTTTAAAATAAGGGTCACAAACACTACTCCGTAGGATTTTCGAAAAAAGTCAGAAACGGTGAATTTTTGTCCGGAATCGCGCAGTATTGTGCTATCGTGCATAAATGGCTTCGTCCTCGGGAGTTATGACTGCTAAGGTTCAATAAATGTTCAAATCGCTGTGTGTACAGGCCTAAAATCTGCATTTATAATTTTTTGTATACCGAACAATAGGTTTTAACACTGTACGCATGTGCTGTGTCAGGTTGATAACAAATTATTCTATCCTAGTTGTGCAAAATCAATGGCCTCCGTAGCACTGTAGATAGCACGTTATATTTAGACCTGAAGGTACCGGGTTCAAACCCCAACTTCTGCAGTACCCTTTTTTAAATAAAAAGAATGTATACAATAAGTCATAGTGATAAATATATATAAATTGTGACTGTAATATACACATTTTATTACAATTGTTCATTCTTACTGCTGTTTTCGAGGAACTTGTGCAGTATATTTCTATATTTTCGTGGTAATAACAGTGTCTAAATACTTCACTGGTTATAATTTGTTAAGACGCATTTTGAGCATAAGACATAACCTTTAGCTATTGAGAACCAAAGGAGGTAAAACAAAAAATAGGATACTGGTTTTGAGGTCGATGTTTACTGTTATATATAAATATACCATTGTATCAACTTTTCAACAACATTTGAGCATTCAGTGGGAACGATTCAAGGTGAACATAAATTCATGTTTGTTCAAAATCAGGTTGGAAAATTAGCGAAATTTAATATCTTTAGTTTAACCAACTTTAGAAGTGACATTAATGTTCGCATAAGTGCCTTTTGGACATAGAAAATAATGTTTCCAAAGTCTGGCCCTGAGATATAAAAATTGCAAGCATAAATATTTTCTTAAATTAATAATCCCTATTTTCCACGGCGAATTTGATGCTTTGCATCAATGTTTTCTTGTTCGACACAGTGGAGATTATGGTAACATTCACACGCATGATACATATACATGGCACTCTTTTCCACCAAATAGTGCATACCATCTTTAAGAGTGTTGATTATTTTGGCTTGCGCAAAATTATCGAAAAATTGGTAATTGAAATTTTTGCTTTATTTGAGACATGGAATAACATCGTAGTTAGATTCTTCAAAAACACAACATGATCATAACACACAACTTCTCCCACCTAAGTCACGTGCCCCTCCATGAACACTTTCTAAAGTTAGCACAGATATATTCGCGGCAAATAATAAAAACAATCAATATGCAAGTTGTGCACAGAAAATACAGAATTGATGTCGATAGCTTGGGTAAAAATTTAAACGAAATAAGTCGTTATTATACATTCCTATTTGTGATAAATATCGACTTCTGTGAATTAATTACCGCCTTACACCACTGTTCTATTATTCATACTACACAAAACGCGTGTATTACCTGCATTGTTTGTAGATTAAATTAAAAAGAAACAATAATGAAATATAGATAGCGGTTGTAACCCATTAACTTAAACTCCAAAGCTTAGAATACAAAAATGCAACCTGAATCATGCCTCCGATAAATATGATATTCACAATTTTCCTTATTTAACTTCCTCGCTAGCCGTAGGGTTGATATTTTACGGCGCAATTATGATTGAGCTTCGGTTAATAGAATATGTTTATTGACCAAATTAGGGCACTGTAGGGCATATTGCATACATCACAAATATAAGAAGACAATTACAAAATAATGTTCAAGACATAGGAAAGCATTTTTGTATATACGTACACGTTATATACATATAAGGTTTTGATATACAAAGGGCACCAACACGTTTATACTACAGGCTTCCTCAATTTTTGAAATTCTAAATAAGGAACTTGTGATATCATATAGTTCACTATGACTACTTCATATAATGGAACTGCAATGTGATGCAAGGACCGTGATCTCTGACCCTTGGTCTAGTTACACAAACACGTCATTGCATTGTTCGTGATGCAGTTGTATTCAACCTATGAATGGCAAAAAAGGACTGTCAACTTCATTAGTGTTTGATCCAACTAACACAGACTGTGTGTTAATTATAGAAATAGTATAAATGTACATTAACATAAAAGATTATTTCTGATTTGTACGTGACACATTGCTATACGTACGTCTGTGTGGACAGTCTTATACGCCAACGTTTTGATATACACAGATTTGTTTATTTCTTTATGTAGGGCTTAACGTCACTTCCAGAGTATTTCACAGATATCGTGACAATAGACCAAAGGAGAAAAAACAAACAATAGGACAGGAAGCGAAGCGGCTGCAGGAACGAGAAAACAAAGCAATATGGATAGTTCGGAATGAAGGATGAGCCCATACAACGGCGTTTCCATCTACTCTTCTATCGAAATTTACACGGGGATCTGTGCCAGTGGTGGGGGTGATAATCCCTGTGGAGGGACCGCAAGCTTAGCGTCCCTTCCGAAGAATATGCCGATCGTTAGCCTGTACCTATACATTGCATGTTCAAATATAGTGCTATATTTATATTTTCTACGGATATCAACGCTAATGTAATTACATGTACTACCATAAATTGACTGCAATGTGTCAAAATAACTACTTTCAATCAAACTAAAACTTATAAGCAAAAAGAGAAGATTGAAAATTCGTAATCACACAAGTTTACTGTAGAGAGATTGTATTAATAAAATATATTAAAATGATGTTTTCCTTTACTTTCATTCTTTTCAAAAGACTTATTTAAAAAAATAAACAACAACACAACACAACACAACACAACACAACAGACAAACAAACAAACAAACAAACAAACAAACAAACAAACAAACAAACAAACAAACAAACAAACAAACACACAAATAAACAAACAAAATAAAGATACAAAGATTGTACAAGAAAGTAAAGGTTGTAACATACATTAATTTGAGGACAAACACACGAGATTTTAAGATAAAAACTATTTACGGGTGAGGAAGGTTACACAGGACGACAGCAACAAGAATCGAAGTGAGGGAGATTGCGGTAAAAAGAACTGAAACTAAACTACTATACGTCTATAGAATGGACTAATAAAAGTCAGTCAATAGAAAGAGGTCATATGCGTTGCACAGAACGGAAAACGGAATTCAAGTTAGGCATTCAAACAATCAGTACTGCACAGTGAATTGCGCAATGAACGAAAACTCGAACTAGATTCGGGCTCCTTAAGTATCCAAACAATCCGTGATGCGCAGTGTATTGCGCAATGACGAAAACTCGAACTAGATTCGGGCTCCTTAAGTATCCAAACAATCCGTGATGCGCAGTGTATTGCGCAATGAACGAAAACTCGAACTAGATTCGGGCTCCTTAAGTAACTAAACAATCAATGATGCGCAGTGTACTGCGCAATGAACGAAAACTCGAACTAGATTCGTGCTCCTTAAGTATCCTAACAATCAGTTCTATTCAGTATCAAGGAAAATGTATCACAAAAATTAAATTAAAATCTTCACTGACATGGCTGCTTTATGGACCTTACCAATCATGGCTTACTTTAACTGTACGCACCATTGTTGAATGTGTTTTGAGTACATGTATGTAAGATAAAATTATACAAAAATCCCCAGACCACAATTGTTTCTTACATATAAGACAACTTAAATTGTCTTAATTAAAAACTTGATTAACTTAATCATCGACGTATGCGGGATTCCGAAACTGGGAAACCGAGAATCTGGTAGTTCTATCTTTGTCTAAAAGAAATAAATGACAATTTATGATTTGGCATGATCGTTAAACTATTGCAGTAAATATTCTATTTTTTAAGTAACCTTCCAAAGGTCAAGTAAATAATAATGGCCGAACCACATATGTAAATTTGGTGTCATACAGCTTAGTAACACACTAAAGTTTTAAATTCTGGTACATGTTTAGTTTAGAAAACATCTACACTTCTGAAAAAAATCCTTTACTTAGCTAACACTCAATGAAGTAGATAAAAAACATTCTAGTAAGATATTTGAGTTCCTATAGGTACTACATTCGTGCCCAAGTGTGAGCAGGGAGTAATTTGTTTATTTGTTCAATCTTGTACAATGCTATTTATTTTCTATTGAGTGCAGCTGCACAGAAAGCATATATTGTGATAACATTGATAAACACTTATTTCGTGTAAGTCATTGTAATATGTTCTCTTGGGGATTATAGGGAGCATATTGATAATATTTCATCTGTGTAATATTTAGGGAGCTCGTTTAGAAAACGTTGGACTTCGGTTGAATTACGCAGTAGTTTAAAAAAAAAAAGTAAAAGACAATGAATGTTATTTAGACTTTTGAAATATCAACAATTTTTTACGTACAAAGTTTTCTTGATAACATAAATAATCATTACGGAAGCATTCGTGATGTTATGATAAGCCGATCGAATTGGAAACCGTTCAAACAAGAATATTTACAATTGGCATTATTTGTCTTCCAATATTTTTATGCTATTGTTATTCATATGCTATGAATATAATGAACTCTGTAAATTCTGCGACGTCACGGTGAAACCACAACCGTTGGAACATTCCACTTAACAAACAGGTTACCGTTTTGGAATTAAAAATATGATTAAAATAAAAATATGTTTTCTTAATTAGTGAAAATTTGACTATAATTGTAAATATAAGAAATGACATTCTGTTTGTCTTAATTCGTGCGTTAGGAACAACAATGTGCTGTCGACGGCTTCCCCGTCGTGCTATTAACGCCAGCCCATTGTTGTTTATAACCCATGAATAAAGACAAACAGAATGTCATATCTTAAATATGAACATAATAGTTACTTACCAGGAGGAATATTAACATTTTAAGGATCGAATAGATAAATTTCATTTGGAACAATATTCAACTGGTAAAAGCGAGAACCACCAGAAAGGGTTACTTTGTTTGGAAAGTCTGTTCATTAATATCTTGCCCATGTAATCAACTATGCAGGAGGCACGCCTAAAATAAATTTACTATATAATCCTTACTAAATATCATACTTTACTAAAATGCCTACACATTATGTAAAATGCGATTTCCTGAGCAGAAAATTTACTCACCCTTGACAGAGCATATATCTACACGTACGGAAATGACGTTTCACATAGGTTATGCGGCTTTTTCTTGATTTACCGGATTGTCAACATGTGGAATCCTTCTACTTCAACTTTTAACCTAGTCGGGAAACCCTTGAAAAATAGTCCCCTAAACAAATCAACTAATCTTTTTTTTTAATGAAAAAGGTATCACAGCGAAGAGGATACTCTATCCTACTCAAATATGCCAGGTTTCAAGACATATTCATCTTACAATGTACCTCAAAGAACATAATTAATGAAAATGTTAAAAATAAACAGCACTATTTTCATAAATGCCATCTCTTATTGGTTGATTATTAGGTGTGCCTCCTGCAAGTCAAAGATAAACCGGAAATGACAGGAAAATTCTAAAAAAAAACAGGACCGAGATTACACCAAACTCGCCGAATTCCGGAATTGTTACGCATTAAACAGAAAATAAACGAAGTAGAAGACAAAGAATGCGAAAAGGAAAGATAAGGAATGTTGCAAGATGTGAGCAGCATTTTGTAGAGCACACGTAGAGCACGATGTAGTTAGTATGGATTACCAATAACTTGAATGTGTTCGTGTGTAAAAGGTGATAATGAAACGGATCAATGTATCAAAAGCATTTCAACCATTAAGGTTATACATATGTAATGGTTAACTATAATGCATGCAAAATTAATATTTAACAATGCTCCCTGATTTGCGAAAATAGACCTTCGTGTGTGTTCATTACTCACGCATGACCTCTCATTAGATGAACTAATAATTACTCCCCCATTACTTTGTATTGTACTGAAGTCCGTCATTAGTACCAATTAGGCATTGGTATAGTGCACAACTTGTAACATCCTTTTAACTCTTCATAGCGAGTTATGAATCGTGTGTTGATGATACAAATTGGTGATCATTTTCTTATTAGTAGTATGATGCGCTTTATGGGAAGCCATAGATGATTAAAATTCGAGAGATTTTTTTCTTACCAACGTACGTCTCGCACCTTATTTGTATTTTCAAAATATACAAAGCACACAAGCAAATCATACAAACACCCTTCCATTTACGTGCTACATTGTAACACACACCGAATTGCGTAGCATGACACACACATACGCATACACTTCACAAACAAAGCATAAAAACACCCTTCCATTTACGTACAAACACACAACGTATTGCGTAACATGACACAAACATGCGCATGCACTTCCCAAAAAAAACCATACAAATGTCCTTCCATCCACCCACTCCATCACCAAACTGCGTAACATGACACATACATGCGCATGTACTACCCACGAAAAACATACAACTGCCCTTCTATTCACCTACTCCCACACACCGAACTGCGTGACATGACACACACAAACGCGTACACTTCACAAGCAAAGCTTACACAT
>JAUMGZ010165720.1:0-15654 GCA_032359645.1 Pododesmus macrochisma
AAGTCGATGACCCCTTATTTTTTTTTCACTTATTTAACATCTACTGATATTGGGAAACATTTGTTGAAAGTTTCATACAAATCTAACATATACTTTTTGAATGACTGCTGACCTTAGATCATCCTTAAGGGGGATCACCAGTTCCAGAATGAACCATTAGATATTCTTGAAATTTTCATATATTAATCATTTTATCATTTATAATTGATTTTATGAAATTTGAGGCATGTCATTCCAAAAAAGTGATAATTAACAAATTTGATTTTTGTTGTTGTTTTTGTTTTTTTTAAATATACAAAAATGCAACCTGAATCATGCCTCCGATAAACGACTAATAGTTTGTTTAAATCATAAACAATCTTAAAAATAATGACAAAAATTTTAGAATTTTGTTTTTTTAGACAAATGTGTAAAACAGAAATTGTAAATTCAATTTAAAGGAAATATGACGGACAGATTTGCGCATTTGACAACAAAATAATACAATCAAACATAGTCTTTAGTAACAGCAAAAGAAAATTGAAAAGAAATATCACTGAAATGCCTTTTTATAATTTGTTTTATTAAATTTATTATCAATTTTGATCAATTAGTTATACCCGAATTAATTACCCTTTGGTGACCCAGCGTTGACCGCCACAGTTTCTTTAACCTTTATTATTAGAGGCACATAATAAGGTTATTCGACTTCAGAATGCATATCTGACAGGGAAATGTACATTTACTGATATTGGTCAGTAATAAGAAGGAGTATCTTTAGGTCTTTTCGCTTTATACAATGAATTAACGTTTGATGATTTCCAAATAGCAAGTTTGTTTGTTTGTTTGTTTGTTTGATAAGGGTTTAACGCCAATTCCAGAGTATTTCACCGATATCGTGACAAAAGAACAAAGGAGAAAAAACAAATGATAGGAAAGGAAGAGAAGCGTCGACAGGGACGGGAAATGAAAGTAATAGAGATAGCTCAGAAAGAAGGATGAGCCCATGCAACGGCGTTTCCGGTTACTCTTCTATCGAACTTTACATGGGGTTAAAAATCCCTGTACACGGGACCGCCAGCTAAGCGTTCCTCCCGGAAATACGTGCAAATCTTTTACTGGCTTCTTTCCTTCAACCTGTCTGACTTTGGTGACTCTACGAGAAACACAAGTTCTCGCCAGCATATAGCTTTCAAGGTCACCAAGACATTCAAACCTCCTCCCACAAGGAGTGTCTTTTTTGTGTCTAGCACAAGGAAGTTCAAATAGCAGGAAGTCGACCTGTATCCAAGGTTTTATTAAATAGTGCGGGTAAACTGGTTTTTTCAGTTTGCAAGGTTTTAGTCTGATACATCACCCTCCCCACGTTTGTCTGGTTCATGATCTTATGTTTGTTTGTTTGTTGGTGTTCAGGGCTTATTGTCCGATCAACAGCTAAGGTCATTTACTGACGTGCCAGTTTTACTGGTGAAGGAAATCGCAGTACCCGGAGTAAACCACCGACCTACGGCAAGTAACTAGGCCGCCCCGGACGGGAATCGAACCTAGGAGGTGAAAGGCTCTTGTGATTACAAGTCGGCGACTTTAACCACTAGGCCATCGCGGCCCCCTACATGATCTTATACCACAATCATCAATAAAGGACAACTTAGTAAATAATATATGAAGGGCAAGGGTTGCTTAGTATTATATTATTGTTCTGGAGTACTGTAGTCATGTACAGACGGCTTACAGGACCAGTTCTAGAGTAGCCTCCCGCCATAATCGAACCGGTATATTTATAATGAGAGATTGATATTAACCGGAACACATTTATAAAACTAATTCCGGGTTGAATGAATAACTCTAGTACGAGCAATAAAGCTCATCCCTGAATATATAGTATTTCCAAAATGGTGACGCACTAATTTCTCGCCGACTATTTTGGAAACACTGAACTGTTTACATCAATGTGGCATTTTAGATCAAAGATAAATGAAAGGTGGTCCATCCTTTCTGTATAATCAGTCTATCACCATCTATTATTCGTAATTGATTCGTCGGCAAGGTTGTCCTAGTATATAGACTAATACTTGGTAATTATCTTTACTTTGTGTTAATTTGTTATCAAGCCTAGAGATATATATATTCTAAGCCGTCTGCTCATGGTGTTGAGAAGTAATTACTTCTGGAATCACTGTGACCTAGCCGTGATGAGTCCAAGCAATGCTCATGTTGTACATGCATCTCAATCATTTTAAACAACATTTTAAAGTTTAAAAGTTTCGATTTTGAGAGGCAAAATTTTCAGAGAAAATATGTAGATAGAAATGAACTATACCATGCCGTATATAAAGAGCAAACTGCAGAATGACGCAGCCCTACTTATGCTATGAATTTAAATGCAGTTCACCCCCAAGTCTACTATTGTGATTTCCCCAGTGCACTTTACTGTGAACCTCGTGTGGCCTACATGTTTAAATGTACTGAATTTCATGTGCACTTAGGTTGTCAAGTTTAGCTTGCACACAACTGTAGGTCAAAGGGAATGCGTATTTTAACATGAATGAAAAGTAATTCAAACACGTTTTCGTTGACAACTTCATTAAATGAGTTTTGGTAGATAAAAAACTGACATGCACTGTAGAAAATCATGTATGTCTCGTATGATAAAAATAATTACTAAACAATTTAATTCAACATATTCATATGAGTGATGTATTCAGTTAACTACAGGATTTGAATGTACCAACGCGTATAAACTACGGTAAATTAAAATAGATGATATGTCATAATTGTAATTGGTTAGTTTACTTACCAATCTGTTGGTCACCCACTAGTTCCGTTTCTTCTGCTTCTGCAATTGGCGGAAAGGAGCTATCGGTGAAAACAAACGGTGTTTTCGACTCCCAATCTTTTTTTGAAGGCATTTTGATCACAAGTCTGGTAGCCTTTACTAAAGACTTTATGCTTTCCTTATCACAGTCATCTTCCGTGACTGCCGATAAATAGCTTTTATCTGATATGCATCTTGCGCTTTTAGAAGACTTTAATTTCTGTCTTCTGCTCCGTGCACTATGTCTAAATCTCTGTTTAAGTGATAAGCGACCATTATCCTCTTCATCTGAGGAGTAACTCAATGATGGGGTCTTTAATGTAGGAAACACAGGCATTATTATGAGTTATAATCTGTAAAGAGAGTGACAGACAACTATGTGTACCCGGGAAGGCTTGAATTACATCACATGTCGCGCGTCACTTGAAAACAATCATCTCATCGTCCACGTTAATAATCCATAATATATTATTTACGACACTTACACTTATTCAATACAAATCCACGTGTGAAATATATTATACATGTTGTTCCATACTTAATCGTTAATGACATAAATATTGCTAGGTGCGACCAGCAAATATGCTGGACTTTATAGCTCTTCTAGCAATGGACTTATGCCAACATCGGATTGATTCGTATTGGTTCTACTTTTTACCGAGATTACGATTTTATCATTCGTGTAAGCCAATCATTGTTAAAGCGATCGATGCAGATGCGACTCTCTTGCTTGTACGTCGTGCCCTAAACAGATAATGACTGTCAGTTTTCACCTTTACTTTACGTAACAACGAACGAGAATGATTTCTATAAGCGATACATCCACGCATCACACGAAAACAAGTATCAAAGGTGAACGTAGTTGACAGTTTTGTTAAATGAATCAACCATGATTTTTCTAACTGTCCGACATGTCAAAAAACGCAGAGGAACCGATCACCGACAAGGATATTGATTAGAAATAGCAACATATATTTAAAGCTTAGTTTAAATATTAAGGTTGGAAATCAGTTTTGTTCTCACCAATTATCAATGCGATCTGTAATTACTTTATGGAAGATGATGAAACCATTCATATTGGTAGACTTAACCAACGAAGAGACTTAACTCCAACACAGTCACAAGACAGCAGGGCCGTAACAACCTGTTTGTAATGCGTACGCAAGTGCAAGTACACTAATCACAAAAGCGGAAAATAGTAATATCTAAATGCAAAAAATCTGTTTTCTGATGTATCTAAATATGTAAATCTCAAATATGTAAATCTCATATGTTATACGTAGTAACTTTAACATGGCAACAGGCATTTTAACAACATCTTTATTTTAACATTTCTTTACAAATAGTTTGCTTACAAGGTTGTGTAATCAACCAATGAAAACCAATGATACTAAAAGAAATGCGTAAAAAATTGGTTCTTGAAAACTTATGTGTACGCACGTGCGTTTTTGCGCAAAAGTTGTTGCGGCTCTGGAAACTATTTATAAGTGAAAAGAATTGGTGCGGATACGAATTTGACTTGGAAGATCAATATTTTATTATTTGGGTTTTACGTCCCTTTAATTCACGAATATGTCATACCGCGACGGTATTTGCTTGTGGCAATGTCACCTTTGGCGACTTTATAGTGCTATCTCACCAAAATATCACATTGCAGATACATTGACATGATACTTTACTAGGTCACATTTTCTTGACACCGAGCCAATCAGTCCTCCTCCTACCTAGAAATGCTTAGCGCTTAGCAGGGAGCGAGAAGAATGCCTAATGTTAACGTTTAAGGTTTTGACGCGACCGGGATTCGAACTAGCACTTAGGATTCTAGCCACAGTCTACCAGCACGAAGCAAACGCTCTATCGACTATGTATTGTTATTTATGAATTATATCTTATAATAAAAAGAGTAAATGAGTACATAGAGACAAAATAAGAAAACATAAGACCTTGGATGGTCACTGACGGCAACATTGATTCATTACGTAAATATTATTGTGACGACATATAGAACCAGGAAAATGTTTATGTGAGGGATACATGCCACGCATCATAAGAGAGAGAGAGAGAGAGAGAGAGAGAAAGAGCATACCGCCAACTAAGAATTCCATGCCTTTGATTTAACAAGACAAATTCAAGAAAGGCTTAAACTTCAAATTTTAAACACAAGCTTTATCCTTTATATGAAGCGTGGCTTAGAGGGAGGGAACGCTACACATACAATGAGTATGAAATACATTGCAAGTACAGTATATAAGTGTTCAACTTGAATCTGTACCAAATGCTGTTTATCTTAGGCGATGAACAAGCGTCATTCTTTTAATTTCTTAAAAAGCCTTGCTCAATGAACACGTTAAGCTGTAGAATAAAACGAGATGATTACTTTGAACTGCGAGAAGCCAAACATATAAACACTTCCTGCATTTAAATTGCAAATTTGAATTTAATATCATTTTAATATTGCACGCCCAGTTCTTGTCATCTAGAGAATAAAAGGATATTAAGACTCATACATTAGGGGGTATGTTTTATATAAAAACATGTTTGTCGTATTACTAAAGTGTTTTACACTGAATCAGATGCAATCTAAACCTTTTAGTTCCAATAACGACAATATGTCCTTCGGCTATTAAAGCAATTTCGTTGTTATCATAGCAAGTCCTAATGCACGAAACAAGAAAACCTGATCCCCTACACGCGAGCTGAAATTGTACTCAAGCAATTGCCAAACGATGCATCTCACTTAAAGCGAATTAGACGTACCAGCAGGAATACTGGCCTAATAGTTGCTGTTTAATATGTCTGTGATTTCCACTCATTTCCTTGATGACGTCATGACATTGATTTGCCCGAAGTGTTAGTATCAATAATTAAAGAGGCTGATCCTTTGCAATGTATATTGAAATAGAGCGTACCCTTGATTGACAAGTCACTGTATATCAGATATATAACTCGAGAACACGTTACAAGGACCTTTTTATTCACACGAACTGCTAACAAGCACACCCGTCTATATTGAAGTGATTCATAAATGATATATGCGAGTCTAAAGAATCAGGCATACCATACCGTGCATGGAGTTTTCAATAGAAATGACCTTCTATGTATTGCGTTCCATTTAAGACGTAGACTGTGCATGCTTGTCCCAGAATAAATTCAATCAACACTATCTAGATCCATTCTCTTACAATATTTGTCTGTTACAGGTAGGTAATACTAAGCGCCCATACAGCTTTAACATGGTTATACCTTATAGCATGGTTAATTGTAGAAAGGACGTTATTGAAATGTAATATTAAAAAATAGGATCCATACAAAACCACTTTTAGCAAATTATGGCTAGAGTAAAATCTTGAAATGATGTTAGAAACAGTTTTACTTCTTTCGTATCATTTCTATATAAGCAGCAACACTTGTTTGTCCGTCCAATACTTACATTTGTATCTCTCGTCTGCGTCTACCGTGCAAGATAATTCGTGTGTAGGCCTGGGATCTTGGACGAGGTCCTCTCAAACGGAGAATTGGTTTTCGTCCTTTTTAAATATTATGTGTATTGGTGTCCTTTTTTCTGTTTGCGAGTTACTGTTTAGAATTTGTTCTGGAAATGTTTACAAACAAAAACTACCAGATACGTAGGAGAGCATTACTCAAACTCTGTACTAAGATGATATAGTTTCAACTCACAGTTAAAAAATCACATGTCTCAGAAAGTTTATCTTAGATGTTCACGCATTCAAACACAATATCTTTGTTTGGCTTGCAGTGCGATTCCCATACACGAGAAGTGATCACAACACTATATACTTAAACACATATGTTCTAGGTATACATTAAAGTTAAAACTTTTTAAAAGATTCTTTAACCTTTCCCTTTTTGATCTAGGCATTGTAATAGAGATAACTCTTATGCGATTAATCATTAAAAAATTAAAATGTTACTTCAAAACTTAGTTTCATAACGTTGCAAAATACGAACACTGCACACAAAACCCAACAACAAACATCACATCAAAAATTAATAGAAAAACCTGTTTCAAACTTAATTCTTTGTATCAAAATGATCTTGGAACAATTTTAAAAACAAAGTTAATATTTCATATTTTAATTTAATGGATCAATTGGTTGCGTCCAATTTACTTTTGAAAACGCATGAATCCTAGGTCGTTGGGATTATTTCACGGTAATTTCTCAAAGGCTTGAATCGCACAAACACAAACATGCTTTCACAATACCGTAGTATACATTATTTCGGTTTAACTTGTTTATCCGCTTCTACTGTGACTGTAATATTTTCTTACATTTTAACGCCATGTGAAAACTACTTTTGCTGAAAACAAATTTCCGTATATTTATTTCTGTCCAGAATCAATAATGCAATACATCTAATCTCCCGAGGTGTTTTTGAAGTTTGTTTTTAATAGAGAGTCAAGATTGTTTGCCTCAAATGAAATAACCAAAATAATGTGGATTAAAACGTAGGCACTGTCTCTTTAAATGTCACCCATAAAGATAGAAGGTTATTCACTACATGTATTAACATTAACTGAACTGATAGATTTTTCAACTCTCATATTCTATAATGATAAGACGCTATACATGTAACAAAATCAATAGATGAGCGTTCTAATGTCCCCTTCTTTGAACTGAACAGCCTTTGTATAAAACCTGTCTCGTATAATACAAGTTTGTAGAAGTGAAGGAGTTAGGACCCACAAGATTAGAAGGTTTTTTCAATATCAATTGTTTGTAGTTAAATACCAACACACTTTACTTATTTTATAAGATACACAAAATATTCTCTAACACTTTTTGGCCAAAATGGGGAATTTTATTTTACAAAATTTCAAAAACTTTCTTATAAACTAGAAGCGCTAGTGCTTAATGAGTTGATATGTTGTAACTTTAGAGCACGGAGAACCATATTTGTTCAATTCTGCGATCAAAAGTATTCAGATGCCACAAATTTACTTAAAGGATCAAAATGGAAGTTAAGGCCCAATGGGCCCCTTTTTTATTGTTAAGGTTTAACGTTACTTCCTGATATGAACAATATTGTAACAAAATATCAAACGAGAAAAATAAACTGATAGGACAGAAAGATAAGCGATAACAGGAGCAGGAAAACAACAACAAAAAAGTTGGATAAAAAAGGATGCAACACAGTGGCCTTTACATGGGGATCTTTATCGTGCCTGGGGAGTAAAGATCCCTGTTCACGAGATCGCAAGCTTATAGCCCTCTCCGAGGGACGTGACGATTTTTGGCTGACCTCTGCATTTTTACCAGTTTAACTTTGGCGACTCGCAAGGAACACACGCTTCTCCGGTCCGCATAGCTTTACAGTTTGGGTTAAATCATGGATGAGGTCTTTTCGTTTTATTTGAAGTCACTACATGTATTATATATTTTATATATCTTTGGCCTTTCACAAGTGTACATCTTACACTCCTGTACCCACGCATTAAAAAGACGTTTTAAGCACTTTTAGCCCTCATTTATTTCGTCAATTTCTCAAGTGTTGAAAAGCCCATTTTCTTGTCTGTCCATTCCGTTTTTATTTGATACCCTTTTTGCTGCCGCTATAATTGCTATGCTATCTTTTTTTCTATTCTTAGTGCCACTATTAATTTACTACCTTTTTCTATTCTTAGCGATAGTGTGATCTAGAAAAAAGCTAGCGCGATGTAATTTCTCATTTAAAGAAATTCATTTTCGTGTTAGCTCGTAAATCTGTGAAACAGATCTTGGACTGGGCATTCTATAGCTCTGCGATTTCTATATTTAGTACACGTTGTAACGAGAGAGTCCACGGAGGCAAACTGCCATTGGTCGTGTCAAATCACAGAAAATATATTACATCATTAGAGGAAATGTCAACCTTATTCTTTATAGGAATTAACATATCAATAGGAATATTTATACTCTTGTAAATACAGACTAATAAGCAAATTACAATAAAATGAAGAGTCCATCCTCTACTGTTAATCAATCTGCATTACTAGAGAATTTCTAATATTGAAAATGGAAGGATTAGCACCTTGCAATAATACATCAACACAATTTTAACGGGGCATAGCATTTCAAACACAATTTGTTTATTAATCATTAAACATCTTCTAGAGATCATTTACTCAATCATTGTTACTTTTAAACCTAAATGTATCCATCAAGATGATCTACAATTACAAAAGAAATAATGTTTTGTTTGTGGACGAATTAAGTAATGTGTCAATGTAGCTGACCTAGTACAAATGCCCAAAACATTATTAGTGACAATAAAACCTTTATTCTTTTACTTATCATTTGTTTACAGTCCTTTGTTAAGGTTAATTATTTCCCTTTCAAAAAGTAGTAAAAACGAAAAACCAAGACGATATTCTAAAGCCGTAAATCCATGGACATGGGCAAACAAAAGGAAAAACGTGGAACGCACACAGAAAAAATAACCAAATATACATTTATTAACTAAAAAGGGAAACATCACGAACATCTACTAAACATATGAACACATCTGAATTCCCTTTTCCCAAAGATATCTTGTACCAAGTTTGGATGAAATTGATCCAGTAGTTTTGGACAAAAAAGGTAACATTTTTGCTATACACATGATATACAGTGTTGAACTTTGACCCCAAAACGCGTAACCCATTATTTACCTCTTGGTAACGCCTTGCACAAACTTGATTCTCAAAACCCTATTGTTATTGCATACCAAAGCATTAAGCTCTAAATCTTCTAATTTATTAGAATACGATTTTTGAAGTATTGTCAAATTTTCCCCTTTTGGCCCGAGAATGGTGCCCCATGGGGGCTTAGCCCCTTAATTTGAACAAATCTTAACCCCTTCAAACAGGGATACTTCCTACCAAGTTTGGATGAAATTGGTCTAGTAGTTTTGGACTAAAAGTCGAAAATGTGAAGAGTTAACAAGTTTTCCATAGTGTTGAACATTGACCCCAAAACGCGTAACTTCTTGATGACCCCAGGGTCACGTTTTGAACAAACGTGGTTCCCCATGCCCTAAAGCTACTACACACCAAATCATTAATCTCTAGGTCTTCTAGTATATTAGAAGAAGATTTTTGAAATCGTAGTAAATTTCCCCTAATTTGGCCCCCTAGTGGCGTCGCTTTGGGACCAAGCTCCTTCTTTTGATCACATCTGAATCCCCTTTCCCTAGGGATAGTTCCTATCAGTATTGGATGGAATTGATCCAGTTATTTTGGAGAAGTTGAAAATGTTTAAACTTTACGTCGGACGCTCTCACTTAACCCTACTTGTGGGGTGATTTCTTTTGTTTGTTCATTTATGAGCTGCAACACACAAGTGTTTTACCCCTATCTGTTTCCTCTTTAATCAGTCGCTAAAAAGCACATGCGTACTGCAACATTTTGATGCTATTTGGGTAAAAAATCACTTTAGATCCTATAGGAGATGACGGAATAAACCTCAATTGCAACACATAAAAATATCCATTGCACCCCACAAGTATATCTGGACACGTACGTACAGACGGATTTGTATGACAAAAGTCCACCTTGGACGATCCAAAAGTCATTAAAGATTTGACCGAGAACTTCATTACATATATGATGTCAGGATCAACCAATTACCGTGTTTTAATGAACTTATATAATATATATATATATATCATACTTTGCACATGTGTTCGATCGTTTTTTACATAAGCACTTTCAGAATAATACACTAATATCTGAAAAAAAATCAAAGGAGATAATCTGTACTCGACACCATATCGTTGTAGGGGGTTGTGTTTCTCAATGATTTTTAAATCTATGCTTATTAGAACATTTGTTCCTGGTACGGTATATTTCATAGATTCGCATGTGCACATTCTTCGGAAATACGCTAAGCTGGCGGCCCTGTTAACAGGAATTGTTTTTGAACTCCCTGGCACGTTTGTTTGTTGAATTGGGGCTAAACGTCACTTAAAGAGTGACAAAAGACCAAAACAGAAAAATAAAACTATAGGCAAGGAAGAGAAGCGGCGATAGGAACGGGAAATTAAATTAATAGAGATAGTTCATAAAAAAGGATGAGCCCTTACAATGTCGTTTCCGCCTATTCTTCTATCGAAGATCTTTATCGTTCCAGGGGTTTAACAATCTCTGTACACGGGACCGCCAGCTTAGCATTCCGTCCAAAGGACGTGCATATCTTTGTCTGGACTCTACCCTTCAACCTGTCTGACTTTGGTGACCCTACGAGAAACACAAGTTCTCGCCAGCATAGCTCTCCAGGTCATCGAGAAACTCAAACCTCCCTACCACGATAAGGTGTCTAGCAAAGGAAAGGAACTTTCTGGCACGATTAAGATCCTATGTTCAATAAAGAAGAAAGTTGTAATTAAGGCCGTTATATGGGTTCATCCTTCTTTCTATTGTTTCGCTAGCCTTTTCCTGTTGCTGTTTCTCTTCTGGTCCTGTGAGCCTATTGAAGACATGATATAACCAAATGGAAAGGATACAACAGTATATATTTTACATGTTACCGTTTTGTGAACATGTTCGTTCGAATCCTATCACGTTTTTGCGAATTGAAAAATGGACCATCTCCGATTACCAACAATACTAAGCTACAACCTAAAAACGTCTTCAATTACAGAGTTAGCTACATGCAAGCAAAAAACCGATTAAGATTGATCGGTTTGTTTTCATTATTTAATTTCAATGATACATTAGCTGCTACTTTAGTATTACTAGAATAATGCTTGACCGTGAGCTGTGTATTTACTCTGTGTATGGTTCAGTAAATAAACAGTCACGCAGATTGATAATATATGCCCAATACTCGATAGTTTATTGTTTGATCAGTAACATCGTGTACATTATATGTTTGATATCATGCCGCCGATAAAATTATTAGTAAATACATATCAAGCTGTTGATGAGAGGTCTCATTCATCTGGATTTTAACGTGTTCATGCAGTTAATGATACGCCTTTAAAACATACACAATATTAATATTTAGAGTATTATGATACAAAAACAGATATGTTATTATTTTGTTAAATTGACACAAATCAGGGGCATACACTATACAACATTTGCATTTAAATATACACATAACTTTATATCAGGCAAATATAAAAAAAAGTTGTAGCTATTAAAAAGTCAGTTAAAACTTTCTAATATAGATTAACGAGACACTGGTTATTATTAGAGTTTCAAAAAATGGTATATACATATTATATGTTTAAAAACTTTATAATTGTATTTCAGTGCAAATCTATAGTTTAAAATGTTCACTTATATCACTCAAGAAATTCCAGCATAAAACATCATACAATGTGAAAGTGAACGATGAGAATTTTTAACTGAATCGTATTAAACAGCAATGTAAACAGTTAAGAACCCGTAACATATCAGGGTTAACGTACGCTAATATAAAAGTAATCTTTACGGAATTGACAACGCTTTCAACTTTGGTCAAGATTGAAAGGTAAGTACAATAGTCTGCCGGTCCTTAATGATGGGTGACCATGCAATTTTGAATTCGGCCCTTTGAGGATCGAAATCGTAAAAGTGTTATGACTTGATATGCATACTGGCACACTAACGTATCTCTAGACTATAATTATGTTTCATTCTTGATCCAGATTAAAAGAGAACTTCTATGGCCGGTATATCAAATACATTTTACTTCATGTCAGACAAGGAATGATGTCGTACGTTTTTAAGGTCCGCCGCTGCTGGAAGTTTCAAAGTGCTAGGACTTGATATGCAAAGGCTTAGTTTGACCAATATTAAAAGGGGATAGACGACGAGTTTGCAAAATAGTAAATTCGAAAAACCAAGACGAGATTCTAAAGCCGTAAGTCCATGGACTTTGGCAAACAAAAGGAAAACGTAGGACGCACTGAAAAAATAATCAAATATACATTTATTAACCAAAGATTCGATTTTCGGCCCATTGAGAATAAAATTTACCAAAGCGACAGAGCTTGCTATACATATAGAAACTGTTTGGTCACCAGAAAACTGTCTTCACAAAGTTTAGTCCAGATAAAAAAACTGACTTCTATGACAGACAGGTTCGCAAAAAGGGAGACCCCTTAAAATTCGGATTACAACCCACAGGACACAACTTGTAAGAATACCAGGATTTGCAATACAAAACGAAACTTTACGGTCCCCCTAGATAATGTGTGCCAACTTTGGTCATGTTGAAAGGGGCTACCTCTGTGTTTTGACAGACGATTCAAGAACTTTTAAATATGTCATAGGGGACATTTTTGCATGTTGGAGGATCAATCACTACTGCAAGCGTCAGACTGCGAGTACTTGAAATGGATTTTATAGTGTTTCAGGATTTAAAAAGGCTTGAGCCAAGGTTGGAGTACATTGGAAGGGGGCTTTTATAGTCGACCCTTCGTAAAGATGGGTACCCTTTTAAAATTCTACCTAAGTGGTTCCTTTCCATCTTGACCAAAAGTAGCAAACAATGTAAGATTTTACCTTCCAGTTTGTATTGAATAACGGTCTGGACTCCCGCAAGTCGCTCATTATTGAACGAAAAACAAGGAGGAATTACTGTCTGAATAAACAATCGTCATCAAAGCGAAAGAACGGTATGATTATATTATGCAGTCATTGACGACATACACTCCTTAAATGTACGACACCCTATGTACTGCCATCCTAACGTACAATACAAAACAATGTACGTTACAAGATAGATAATAAGACATATCCTTGGTACTGACATCGTCTTGAGAAGGTGACCAACCAAGTATCGCGTACTTTGGAATGACTCCCTACTGTGAGACGCTACCAATGAATATAGCTACCTTGGTTCTACTTATAGACACTTGACACTGAAATAAGGACATTTTCTTACAGTTGTCGATATGATCTTTCATATGCAATGCTGTTCAAGTTGTTTTAAAAGGATCGATCAAATTATATTTGTAAAAAGTCGCTTTAACACCAGCAAGAAGTAATTTAACTATTATAATGCATACGTTTTAAAAAACATAATTATTGTATCGTTACGCCGAACTGTTTGTAATCGCCATACCCTTTACGTTTCGCTACAATAAATTGTTTAACTATATTGAAAATTAGGTTCATTTGCATTGATACAACTGTCCACATGAAGAGTCGCATATTCTAAAGGCCATTGCATGATTACATGTGACGTGTCATTATACAATAAACAGTTGATTTAAACTTACTACACAGAGTCGTTTTCATTAATATGTGAACATAGAAGCATGGATTTCACATGCGGGTGTCTTCAACTATTATTAATTTTTCAAGGTAAGAAATTACTGTTAACACGTATGTATTTATTTATTAATGATGTCTTTTAACCGAGGAATTAATATGTTTTTACATCAGATTTATTAAAATATCTAACAAAATGAAGCTCTAAAAGTTAAAATATGTAAACTCCTATCTTAAATTACTTCTACGTTAACAATACTAGTATACTCTCAAAAAAGACAAACCTATCGTACTTATTGATACTGTTATAATTGGCAAAATGTACAGTCAACAACATATGTTTCGGATCAACTGATTGGAAATACTTTTGGACCGTTCATTGTAATGAGACAGGGAAACAGCTTCCTTTTTACAGCGATAATGATAGGAAGCCGGATGTAGACATATCTGAAGTTAAAGGTTTAACTTTGTAAATACGTCTGTATTGTATTAATTATTACCGTTAACGTTCTTCTAACTTATTATTTGATTGGTGGATAAAAAAGAAACAATGTTTACCTAATAAATAACAGAGGGAAAACGTGTTTTCTTCATAATGGTTTACGAATATAAATGGTGATTTTTAATGACAGATAAAACTCTACTTATATATTGAAGATACGTGTATTTTGTTTAAGAAATAAGTTTATTTGAATGGAAAAGGACATTAAACCACAATAAACAAACACACATTATTCTTATAGAGATGATTTTAAATGATAATCTTAAACGTAGTATTCAAATATAAAGAAAAAGGGATAAGCTAAGCAGTTTGTTTTTGTTTTATAATTTGTTAAATCAAATCTATGTGCCTTATCGGTATGAGAAAACTTTCAAATAATAGGGAGAGAAGAAGAAGAAGTCATTTTGAATTTATAATTGTAAAGTGTAGATTGCATCGACATCGAATCATCACGGAGGAAATCCTCATTCAAATAACTGTATTTCAAGTCCCTAATCTCGAGAAACACAACTTTATCACAAATACTAGTTCTGGCGTTCTAATACAGACAGAAATGTAGTTTGAGAAGTTCATTATTTTAAAGCATATGGTTCATTTTAGTACAGTAGAAAGCTTATTAAAAAGACCGTTAGTAGCAAAAAGTGCCAAGAAATAAATATCAATTAGAATAAAGTTCTGTTTTAGAATAAAGCAGGCCTCACACGAGGGGGTTTTGAAGGCGGTTTTTCACGGTTCCAAAACCATTCACAACCTCAACGGCATCGCCTAGACACTATGAGGGTATTTGCCATTGACCGTCATTGACTGTCGTCTAGTTTTGCAAAATTTAATTTTTTTAAAAATGTTTGAAAGGTTGGCTGCGGCTCTCATCATAACCGTCATCACCGCCTTGCTACCGTGTTGTCACCTTTCATAACCCTCTAATACCGCTGAAAAAATGTCCAGTGATTTGGGAAGGTGGAAGAAGGTAGCAACACGGTGACAACCAGGTGGCTTAGAGGTCACAACACGGTTCAGAATCATTTGTGTTAACTCAATACGGTTATAATTTGAAAACGGTGACAGTGCGGTCCTTGTGCTGTTAAAAACGGTTTACTAACGGTTTGTGGCGGTGTTCTAAGAGGGGGAGGGGGAGGGGGGGGGGGTCACGTACAGACCCCAGTCACAGTCACTTCA
>JAUMGZ010165731.1:0-27710 GCA_032359645.1 Pododesmus macrochisma
CATGACTATTGCGTGTAATCAATGCTTACTGTTCTTTAAGCATCTGCCGCATATTAGCCCTTCTATATCAGAGTGGACTGAAAAGGGGCTGTTAATAGACTGTCCTGTGAATGGGATCAACTACTGCTTTCAATAAGGGCCGGGACCAAAAGTATCCTTTTATCTATTTTTTTTTTTTTTTTAACTTTTTTTTATTTTCAAGATTTAATATATTACATGTACATAATTGACATAATATATTGTAATAATAAATTTCATTCTTTCCACTCTTATTCACTCATGTGCATATATAAGGCGATATATAATTAAGTATGTGTACATGCAACTACCTTTATCGATTCTTTATGTTCCCAGGATTTGTCTTAAATTCTATTGAGTGTAAGTCCAATGGAGAAGACACTTACAATGATGATGAGTTGTGATTTAATCATATTTAGGTTTTTGAAGCATGATCCAAGTTATTATGGCACAACATTATGTTAAACAAAATACAGCATGACAATTTTAATCAAATTCCAACGTTTTACAACTACATTATTAATCAAGTACCTATGCTTAACATGCCACAGTTTACACATGCACAAATATCTGATTAGACTTCACCACCACCTAGCATATCAAAACTCCATCAAACACCATGAAGTACCACTATAGGCACAAACTCCACGGTGTTCCACTACATGGCACAGTAATTCAATGATGTAGTCTTACAAGGCAGAGAACAGGTTGCTGTTAAATCTTCACAGGTTAAAACAAATTTCATGGTGATTATGGCATCTGGGAATTGTAAAGGTCAAGGTCACAATATTAACAGATGTTTCAACCCTCCAGATTCTCTGTAATTATTGCTGTAAATATGGTAAATCTTTAGATCATGTTGTGTTGTAAGACCTACAGGAGCATACAGACAACATGTGGATGTATAATAGTTCTTACAAGCCAAGTTGAGTTCAAAACACAGGTACGCCATAACAACAAATCTGGCACCATTGATACACAGTCCATATAACAACAAATCTGGCACCATTAATACACAGCCCATGTTGACTTCTTGCACTTGTATTCTATTATGTTACAACTTTAAACCTGTTATTTTGAATTATTTAAAATAATTGGAATCTGCATTGAACTTCTATATGTTGTCAGTGTCTCTTTATAATGAGAAACAATTGTCTAATTTTATTTTTATTCTGCTAAGGGTCAGAGTTAATCGTTTCAGACTGTTTAGTGTTTATTTTACTGTTACAATATGACTGCATTTTCTCCTCGTTTCATATGTTCCATTTGGCTGAATTCAATTTTGAAGAAACATTTCATAATGGCATCTTGTGTAAGCCAAGTTTCACTACACTTAAATTTGGCTAGTGAAGATGTTTGTTTTATTGGGATTTACTGTACCTTTAACTCATGTCTAGGTCATATCAAAATACTGTCTGCTTGTGACAGTGAGCAGTAATGGTGACTTTATAGTGCTGTTTCACTGAAATATCACACCACAGTCACATTGACATGATACTTCACTCGGTCACATTATCCTGACACCAAGCCAACCAGTCTGGAGTCCTTCTCCTATCTAGGAATGCTGAGGGGTTTAGCAGGGTGAGAGAGATAACCTAACTTTAACCTCTTTAGGAGTGAGTCGGCTGGGATTTGAACCCTGTCTACTAGAACATGAGGTGAACACTTTACCAATAAACTACTGTTCTAGTAGACTAGGGAAGATGTTTAAATGGGTAAATAGGGGCCTGTCCTATTGTAATTTGTTATTCTCTTTTCTTTTTTAGCTTTTTGGTTTGTCTAATTTTTAGACTTTGAGTCTTTCACACTTACTTTATTGCTTTTATAACAGTTATAAAAATACTTTATTACTTACAACGGTTATAAAAATACAATCTCGTTTCTTCACATTTTGCCTGTTAAGAAACTTCATGGTACAGCTAGACAACTCCATGGCAAATTCATTGAAACTTTTCACAGAAATGTTCACCTTAGATTTGAAAATTTCATCTTATTCAGGGTGGCAAATTCTTCAAAACTTTTGACTGAAATTTCCGTCTTATTCAGTTAAAAGCTTTTAATCCTGTTTACTCTAAAGCTTGCAATAATATGCTGGACTAGAGACATCTTGGTTGGTATTGCTATAATATGCTATCTATTTGAGTACGATATGAAGATAACCAACCTTACAACTAAGAAGACAGGGTTTCCCTTGTATTGCTGTCGTAGCCATACACTGCCATCATCATCAGCCACTGACTGGGAAATTGCCGCAAAAATCAATAGGAATGTTGTGACCTGTGGAACTTTGGTAATACAAGCACAGTATATAGACAAGCCGACATCAGAGTCTTTGAGATGTTTGAGTTTGTCCTCTGGTGAATAGCACATGGTTTTTACAGTAGTGTACAAAAACAAAGGACTTCATGAAAGTTTTAAAAACTGTTACCAAAATGATCAAAAGAGGATGCCACAGGAAAATACACATAAGCCATAAAAATGTCTTTTGATCAAACTTACTTTAACTTTCATTTCAACAGAAATCTTGGAAATATTAAGTGTTGTTCTGATTCAATACTAAAACAAAGATGTAGCTGTCTTGATAATATGTAATGAAACAAAAATCACCTCAATTTTTTTCTTGATTTTGAAACTTATTAAAAATACTTCTAATGTCACTATAGATTAAGTAAAAATCCCATCACCAATCAGACACATTATACTAACTCTCAGCTAATCACATTTTCTATTTATCTGAAAGTGTTAAACCATAAATCAACAGTCTTCAGTAATGTTTACATGTAAGTTTGGGAAAAAAGCTAGTAAAGGTTTTTTGATATATAACTGCATAACCTGTCTTGACTACCATCATTATAATATAAAACTCAAATACGATACAAATATGTCATAATTATACGGTATAGATGTCATAATTATACGGTATAGATGTTCAACATGGACAATAAAGTGGATCAAACTGAACAGACTTTCTCCTCACATTTGTAATACAGGAAAAATTACATCACTCAAGATTCCAATCAGTAATAGAAATTAAAATTCTAACCAACCATACCTAAACAGGTTATACTCTAATTGTTTGATTAACAATGCATTCATTCTCATTTTAAACCAAATGAACTGAAAAATCATACCCCATAAATTTGCATACTCAGGTTTTGCAGCTGTGCTGGTACCTTCATTACAAACAACACATGCATGCACTTCACAAATAACTTAAAACTAATTTAAATGTGTAAAATGCATGTTTGGCTAATACAGATGTGTAAAATTCTTGCGGTTTGTAATCCAGCCAAATACACCCTAATGCTTGACAAGATAACCTAAGTTACACCATGTATAATTAAGATTACATACAAATCTGTTGAAAAGTTGATGGATTTCAGTGATGTTCTGTAGAATAGTGATAGATTACAAGAATTTCTGTCAGGGAATTTGTGACGTGATTTTCTTTGAATTCTTTGAATATTGCAATGCTTGCTTTCATCACAAGAATTGTTTGAGTGCCAAACTTTTTCTTTGAATTGCCCGAACATTTTATGCTTTCTTTGAAATTTTGAATTCTTTAAGATTACACTTCCTAGCTTCAAGCAGGATTTTGAAAACAATACAATTTCTTCTAGCTTTCTCCTCTAGAAACTCGAAACTTTCAGCTTTTCCCAACTCATAACGACAGCAAACTACCATTTGCCAACACTGCTATTGCAGCTATACCATACATGTATACTAGTATATGTATATACCAGCTAACAAATTAAAGCTTACTATATGATATGACAGCGTAAACATGCCAGCTGTAATCATAAGGAATTTTTTGAGAAAACTATAAGAGTATTCAAATAAAGACAAATTACCAAGGAGTCAAACAACACAACCTCATTTTTTACAGTCTATTCTTGTCATACCCTATTCGCAGGTAACAAATCACATACAAATGAACAAGTTTAATTTTCAATCCAATCAATTTTCACCTAATGTAATGGTGTCCCAGAAACATCATTGACTGAGTGATGATGTCATAAACAACTGAACAGGAAGTCAGCCTATACATCCTGTACATACAATACAAGCATGTTAAATACAAACATCATGATCACACAACTTATTGACAGGAGATGTATGCAATTAAATATATTATTACTGGGGCATACTAATTCCAACTTTTTCAGGTGAGCTGACTCATTGGTAGAGCTTTAGCTTCGTGTTACAGTAGGCAGGGGTTTGATCCCGGCTCCGTTAAACCTACGTAAGACATTAAAAATAGGTAATCTTCTCATTCCCTGCTATATGCTCAGCATTCTGGATAGGAGAAGGACTGGTTGGCTCGGTGTCAGGATAATGTGACTGAGTGAAGTATCATGTCATAGTATCTGCGGTGTGATATTTCAGCGAGATAGTGCTATAAAGTCATCACCAGTGCCCTGCACTTACTTATGAGAAGACAGCTGGTTCAATATTACCTAAACATGTGCTGAAATTGACGTAAAACCCCCCAAAAATAAAACAAAACATACTTTTCATTGAAACATGTTATATGCATCTCAATCTCAATGACCTTCACATCCCTTCGACAAAAATACATGATCTTTAATCTTGTAGTCACTAATATTTAGAGAGACTCCGAATTAAATTAGCGCGCTGCATCATTTATTCAAAAATGTGTTGTTTACAGATAAGCAAGAAAAGGTTAAAAGGTCAACAAAGAACGTGAACAAGACTTTCAGTTGAGATTTATATATTCTTAAGAGGAACTAACAGGATAAATCACAGTCACTTCCAAGACATTCATACAGTAAGGAAGTGAAACAAACATGCCAGAATTTGAAAATTTGAAGTCATATCACTACCAGTAAATATGCATTACGTGCAAATTATAAGTACTTTTCATCGAATGTAAAACCAAACTTAAAACAAGAGTGGCTGGTTTCCGCTGTAAACTTTAACCACTGATACATGGGAGAAACTTCCCTAATACAAACTACATATAATTTAGGAAGTAGATCTATGGCTGCACTTCAAACAAGGAAATAAACAGCCTATCGTGAGTGTTGCCCTACATTATAAGGCTTGTTTATAAATATGTAACAATGTTATCTGTGAATTGTTCTATATTTTCCATCTGATGATGGATTTGTAATACTCAAAAGACTTGGCAACAAATGCAGACACATCTAAGCATGTAAAAAACCTAGCAATCACAGAATATACAATATATATATACAAGTTAACCAATTAAGTTTAATTATTTTTCATTTCTACTGAAGACATTCATAAGAATTAATCTAAATCTTCTAATTATCATCACTACTGAAGCATAAACATTAAACCATCACTCCAAAATTGATGGTGTAGATGGTTTCACAATTTTAAAGAGTAACAATTAACGTACATTAAATACTTAAGAATGGCTCATTAAAATCGATGTGGATATTGCCTTTTAATAAGATGCTAAAACATCTGTTTTAGATGATTAACAATTCTTGGCCTTAAGGTTTACATATATAAACATATACTGCACATTGTGTATATTCATTTATATTATTTCTAAAGTGACATTTAAAATTATTTGAATAGATCTTATTTTTTATAAAAACACAGCATTTTTGATATATTGCAAATATTTGTTTAACATGATTCATCTTTTTAATTAGTGTACACACTGTTATCGTAACCCTGAATCTCATTCAAAGAAAAAGTGAAAACTTTCTCGACCGGCTTAGACTACTTTCTACATACCTGCATATACTTTAGTGGGTAAATAAAGGATAACTTTAATTTTTCTTTTTTAAAGAGATACATGAAGTGGTAATCGCTCTTTCTCTTTTATTAAAATAAACAAACGCATATACTTATTTTTCCTTGATAGAAAAAGTTAAAAACTTTTCACTAATACCAAATTTTTATAAGTTTCTCCAATAGAAGGCTGCAAATATAAAGATTTAAAAATGCATTTAATGCTGTCTGGCATACATTCCCGTAAAAAGCTATTTTGCATAATTACACAACGTAACTTTCACAACCTTTGTTAACCGATCTCCGAAAACCAAAACAATATGGTGAAACACACACTGTGCCTACACATGTTACAACATCATCACGGAAATTACGATAACTGGAACTTGCCAGAGTAACGGCACTACAGCCGAGTCAATATTGGGATGTATATTAACAGCTCGTAGAAATGAGCTTATAAAGATGAAATAAATTGAAGGCTGAATTAGGGTTGAGGTGGAATCAGAATGTTGCTTCTTTTCTTATAGACAGGAAGGCCCTAGTTCAGCTATCATATAAATGTATCATAACGTTCTAAACAAGTCGTCAAGAATATAATAATCATACTAAAATACCGATTTTAAAATCGTAAACAAAACCACATGTTTTACCTCGCTATTCATTTCTGTTGATGTTCTGAATAATCACGTGACTCGCTTGTGGAAACTTTCCGTTGAAAATTCATTAGCAATGGCACGTCGAGGATTCAAATTTACAGTGTTTGGTGTCAAAACGAAGCAACAACCTTGGTTGAATATTCTAATTATATATTAACTTAAAGGTAAGTCAATGTCTGTGTCAATCTGTGCAAGAGGCAAAAGGTCTTTTACCCCGTCATGTCTCTCTTTAAGAAAACAAACTGAATTTAACGAATGGTTTATCTAGCTTTAAGAAAAGACTATCAGCCTTCTGACTGTGTATGTTCCACTCTCTAACAAAATGAGTACAGTTCCTGACATGTCTTGTTGAGAGTCCTGTAATGTGTTATTTTTCCTGACAGGTGCACACATCCAGCATGTTGATCTGGTCAGTTCATGTACCCTAAATAGCTTACAGTTGTATACAAGTACATGTGTAAGTATAGAATCTTACTCTACACAATAATACAGAACCAGGTTTAGATTGAACTCAGGTGTCCAAAGGGCCTTATAAATACACCAAGGGGAGATAATCAGTCACAATATAAGTCAGCATCATCTATAACCTTGACCTTTATCAAACCTGTCCTTAAGATAAGGACATAAAATTACAAAACCACAATCAAAAACTAACACTTATAAGAAGGGTTAAGGTAGTGTTAAACAATTATGTGTCTTAATAGGTCCCTTCACAAGTTTATTTAAGGCTGAAAAATTTAATACCAGCACATTTTCCTAAAGAGCTTAGAATTACCAAAGTGTGTACCAAATTAAGATTTAAATTTAGATAGTGGTTTCGATGAAGTTTTTGATTTAAATTACAGCAGAAGCAAAGACAGTTCAGATGTTAGATGCGTTGTAAATTACATAGACTGCACAGATAAAATCTTTAAGCATGTTCACACAATCTTGATGTATAACAGACATTTACTATTTAATCCATTATAGGGTGTATGGTTCATGTAAAACATAACTATACACACTCTATAGTATCACGAATAAACAAAAAACGTCTCAAAACATCATATTTTTACTCGTATATTCTGAAATCAACAGGCAATAGATAACAGATGATGCTTCTGAGTTATGGGCCAGCATTATTGAGGTTTCAAATTTAAAATTCTGAATAAAACAAGAAACGTTCTGTATTCATAATAGCCATAAGATTCAAAGTTCATTGCATCTGTAGAAATGAAGATCATATGTACAAATAATGGGTGTGCTGTTACCATAGAAAAGTATAGTAGTGGTTTAAGTATCGATATGTGAATTTTAATGGTCTATATATAAGAGAAAAGATTCTTAACATTTTCATTAGTTTTAAGTAAAAATAACTTGACAGTTCACAAGACAAAAGGCACTAAAATAGGAGAATTGATAAATAAACAAAGAAATCAGAAATATTAATAATCTTCATTGTGTGTCATAATCAATTTCTTTAAAGTAAAAATAAATATATGAAATATATCAAAAGATTTAATGATATACTGGGGAAAAAATACAAGTCAACAAGTTTCATTAAATAATACTTTTTGTTTGTGTATGCACTCCTTACAGATAGCAAACTGTAATCCTATGAAATGATGGCTTTGAGAGTTTATATATACTGGAGTCAAACTTAATGACACATCAACCATGAAAACAAACATGCTAGTTATAACTGAAGATTTACAGAAGTTCAAGTTTACCAAGAGTTCCGCATTCTTGAGTTTCTGCTACAGGGATACTCATAAAAGTACACACTTGAAAGAGACTACAGCAAATATAAAGACGAAATAAAATATACAGCATTATCATAATACTGCTGTACATGGATAACCTTGAGCCATGGTAGAGGCAGATCAAACATACTGTATTTATCAACCCTGTCTAAATTATCCAAATAAGCCAGCTTTTCCTAGATATGCCCTCCCTTGTGAGATGTTTCGGCAGGAATTATTTTGAGTTAGTTATCGTTTGAGATCTACTGTCACCATCCAAGAGAAGCGTCGTCAGCTGTTAGAGATTATCACACAACATGACAATTTCACGACTCCTGACAATGAATGGTACCACACTATAGAATGGCAATGCTTGCCTTCCTTGCAAGAATAATCAATGACAGCACTGTATTTATAAGTATACTGTTTAGAAAACATTCACATCGACACAGACCCGCTATAACGATCCAATATTCTCCAGATACTTATGTAAATGTAACCGACGCCAAAATTCAAGTGTCATAAGATTGAAAAAAAGCAAACGTCAAAATTCACAAAAAGGTAAGAAAAGAAGCACAAGTCACTCACCTGTCCTGCCGGGCCCGAGGGTGGCGGAGACGCCCTGGGGATACGGAACACTGCTGGTAATGACTGAGTATCCCCCATCCTGTCCTATAACCCCCTGTATGACAGGTAGGTCTAAGAGTGAGGTTAGGTGATTCCCGATGCTTACAGAGATCACATAATTCTATGCTGTATCTATAGAGCCTGTGAGTATGCGTGTTATACCCAGCTTCAGCTGTCACAGTCAAGGAACTATAGTCTGTTTCAGCAGCCTACGATACTTAATTATAGTCTGTGCTTGTTCTAACAGTGAAAACTACTTCTTCCGTTGTTATGTTGTATTATAATGCTGTGAACAAGTCTCTTTTGTTAGTCTTTATTGATGTGGTTATAAACAGTTCAATTATATAGTATTATTGGTGTATTATTTATGCTGTTAACCTTAGTTTAACTCAATGATTCACTACATCAGTGTTTTTCAGAAGTCAATTTCTGTGTTGTATTGGCATCTTCCATAGGCATCCTACCATGGACACAAATATTGCAAGACACATTTCTTTATTAATAACTGCTACATACTTTGAAATTTCTTACTTTTTGATATCATATTTCACTTTGGTAGAACTATCTGAATGTGTACAAAATGAAATATAACTTGAATCATTATATATACACAACACAAACAGGACAAGGTTTAAGTGTCCCTATTAAACTCTGTTCATCATCGTCAGATGTTTCCTGTCTGTCTAATATAACAATATGTATGTTAAGTCACTGTCATTGTGTAAGTATTGTCACAAATCTATCAGCTAGCTTAATGTGCATATCATTTCTGCAGGGTCCCCTTGTCCCTTAAAATACAACTTTATATATCTAGCAGTCCCCTCCAATACTGCAGTCAGATTCAATGAAGCTTTCAATTCAAAGTAAGGTAACTATTGAATGTACCATAGTAAGGATTGGAGGCCAAGCTACCTTTTCTGTAGGGTTCTAACAGAATGTAGAAATGACAAATGCTTCAAATGTAATACAGGTTTATTCAATGGTCCTTTAGGAGGTTATATAATGGGGGACACTTAAAATAGCAGTTTGGCTCCAAAAATTCCCAAGAAAGCTCTTTTGATTTTTGATTTGTCTTAGTTGTTATCTGGTAGTCTTTGTACAGAGTTGCCTACCTTGTTAAATTATGTCTTGGTTGTTATCCAATCGGCAAACCTCGGGGGAATCCGTTACTCTCATTCAAACCTCGGCTGTACTACAGTCAGTGATATTTGTCTACACCGCACATTTCTTTGCCGGAAGGAGACATTTCACTCAGTGTGGTGTACCCAAAAGTGCTATTTTATAGATGTAACATATTTAAGCTCCTAAGAACATTGTTAATATAGCGCATCTCCGTTGTATGTTGTCAAGGGGATTTTTGAATTATTTATTTGAAAGTTTCTGAAAGTAGTTCCAATGGCCGCTTCCGCTATACGGACGAGGCTAGATGAGTACACGAAGTACACAGAAACGGCCGAAGTTGCGATGAGTGGGTTGTTATCAGGCGGTCTTTGTACAGAGTTGTCTCCCTTGTTTAGTATGTCAGGGTTGTTATCAGGTGATCTTTGTACAGAGTTGTCTCCCTTGATTAATATGTCTGGGTTGTTATCAGGTAGTCTTTGTACAGAGTTGTCTCCCTTGTTTAATATGTTAGGGTTGTTAGGAGCTGGTCTTTGTACAGAGTTATCTCCCTTGTTTTCTATGTTTTGGTTGTTATCAGGTTTTCTTTGTACAGAGTTGGCTCCGTTGTTTAATATGTCTTGGTTGTTATCAGGCAGTAAATGTACAGAGTTGTCTCCCTTGTTTTAATGTTTTGGTTGTTATCAGGTTTTCTTTGTATGGAGTTGTCTCCCCTGACCTATTCTACTCTTATATAAGAACTTGACAGAGAATAGAAAGGGATGGCATTAGAAAGAGAAAAGACAAAGAGAGAAAATATGTAAATATGAAAAGAGCTGGGGAGAATTTTGATTTGAACATGAAGGAATCATTTTTATGTCGGTTGGGTAAAAAGGGGATTAATATAATTTGAAAAGGGACAAACCCATCAAAAGATGGGGTGAAAAGGAGGATCATTGCATGAGACTGTACCTAAAAGTACAAACAAATTGAGATCCGAGTGGAGGAAACACAGCTGCATGAAAACATGGTAACAGAGGGTTACTTCTTCTATGGAGACATAGCACAGTGATTACACATAGTCAGGTATACATGTAGTTATATAATAAACACAGCTAGTGTCTAGGCTAATCTAATTATATAGTTATCATACCTATATAAAAATAACATCCTACTGTACTGTGGTGACCTGTAGTATATATACTTATACAAGACAGAGTCAGTGTGTAACCTTTAGTCTGCAAAAAACTTCCTTTAATTACATTTTAAAAATATCGGGATCCAATTCACCTATTTTCTCTTTCTTTTGAACGTGGTTATTATTTTTGGAGAAGTTAATTTGCACTTCTATTATGAGGGTCACATTAACTTCCACTTAACGGTAATGTTGAGTATATATAAACAGAATTAGTTAATAATTCTTTATATTAAATACATCAAGTCAGGCATGTATAATTAGATTTGCAATATTTACTATTAGTAAGACATGTTTGTTATTGATCTGAAAGTGAAATTGATGTAAACAAGATTTGATTTTACTGATAACACAGCTAGTCACACTTGTTTACAATTAAGCATGCCAATTTGATATTTAAATAGAAAAATATTTATACACATTTGGATAAAGGGGTCTTTTATTAGCAACAGGTCATGCTTGGACAAATTTCATGAAAAACAACTTTAAAAAGTTTTGTAAATACTGATAAGTTTTAATACTTCAAAATATATTTTTCCTAAGGTGGGAACATCTTACTTCACACACACACACACACACACACACACACACACACACACACACGCGCGTACAATTTTTCATCAATTGCTCAATTTCAGCAGCCATTTGAAAAGTTAATTCAAACTTTGCCCAATTGACTTTTTCCGCTACATTCATTTAAAACACATTGAACCTCATAGTGATAACAGTCTGAAAAGCTTGATGTCAAAGACAGATGTTGGGTAATAAGACCACCCCAATTCTCTACAATGATATGATAGGGGAGATTTTCCCCTCATTCTTTTAGATAAAAATGTAAATTAATCTGACAGACAAGAGCACTTCTTTTTAATCTCCTTGTCAGAAGAGCTGTCAAGGGCAGATAATCTGATTAGACAGACAAAATATATGTCAACATTGTATCTATTCTGCAACAGTTCAGAGATAATAGAATAACACAAACATGGGGTTAGGCAATGTTACACAGCATCAAATGCTGTATTTATAAATACTTCAACTCAGATACATTAACACTTTAGGTATAGATAACAATGTATCCGCTAACGGAACGATTCTTAAAAGTATTATCTGATTCAAACTTCAACCTGAATTATCACAAGAGTCTTAAACAAAAAGATAAAATTTATGATTGTGAGTATTTGCTATTAAATTTTTGGAGAATTAAGTATCATTCTTTTCCTTGCTGTTGGATTTTTAGTTGTTGTTGTTGTTGTTGTTGTTGTTGTTGTTGTTGTTGTTGTTGTTGTTGTTGTTGTTGTTGTTGTTGTTGTTGTTGCATGTTTTTGTTTTAGTTTCCTAAAATTACCTTCCAATTGCAAATATTAAAGTTCAAACTTATATCATCTTTTGTGACAGTTCAAAAGGGATATGCACCATCAATTGATTTTTCAAAAGGTCCTGTAAAAGTTGATTTTTAACCAATCTCATTTTACACCTATCACAATTAAAACAAGCATTTACAGCCATGCAGAGTAATTTGAATACACAAAATGCTTCTTTTGGTCTGTAAATGATTCTTTTTTTCAACAGGATAAAAAACATCTGTGGTATATTATTAGTAAGGCAGGGTACACAGTCCAATGTTCCCTCTCAGGATGTTATGCACCCTGACTTGAATAACCAATTTGTAATACTGCAAAGCCATGATAACTTTGACGTAGTGTGTTTCCTCACGTCTAGGTAAAAATGCCCAAGTGCTTCCTCTAACTGCTGTTCAGTGCCATTGTATAAGCAGAAAACTTTTGATACAGCTTTGCAATTGAAATCACCTACCCTACCATGCAAAATAGCACATGTTTTCATGTGCCCCATCAAGATAACGAACATAGCCGTGGTAACCTAGCAAGTAAACCAATCAGCATGACAATGGTACATGTGCCATTGATACAAAGATTGAATATCAATATCTATAACAGTTTTCAATACAATATACTTATAGATAGATTTGCTCCAGTTTATCGGATGCAAGAAACACACAGGTATATTCTGTATGTATCTTTCTCAGGTAAACAGTCAGACACATTGTTTCCAGTCTATAAAGGACCTTTATTGAATTGTGATACAGCTTAATATCAACTTAACGTAAGACCTTAAAGCTATTATATTAACTGTATCGTTTGTACACCAATCACACCTTGCATGATCAAACAGTTTTATAACAGTAAACCATGCAATCAGACAAGATGGAGCAACTGCGTGCAGTGCAAGATTAGTTAGAAACAATAAAGTCCTGACAAAAGAATAGGTCTGATATATTTTCCTTATAAATATACTGTAAGATTGTTTATTTTCGCTGGTTTGAAAATTTTCTGATACCATCTCTGATAGACTATGAGCATTTGAACACTAGAAGACATTTGTCTGGAATTCACAGACCATCTCTGATAGACTATAAGCATTTGAACACGAGAAGACATTGGTCTGGAATTCACAGACCATCTCTGATAGACTATAAGCATTTGAACACTAAAAGACATTGGTCTGGACTTCACAGATCATCTCTGATAGACTATGATCATTTGAACACTAGAAAACATTGGTTCTAGAATTCACAGACCATCTATGATAGACTATGAGCATTTGAAGACTAGAAGACATTTGTCCTAGAATTCACATACCATTTCTGATAGAAAATGAGCATTTGAACACTAGAAGACATTTGTCCTAGAATTCACAGACCATCTATGATAGACTGTGACCATTTGAACATGTATGAAGACATTGGTCTGGAATTCACAGACCATCTCTGACAGACTATGAGCATTTGAACATGTATGAAGACATTGGTCTGGAATTCACAGACCATCTCTGACAGACTGATAATCCAGACATTAGAGAACATTGTCAATAAAAGTGTTGATATAGTGGAAGATTCACAAGACAGGATAAGTAAATATTTGGGGAAAAAACCCAATTGTAAATATGTACTAATAATACTAATCACAAGGGCATAATTAAGCTAGTTGATTGTTTTGAATCTGAACTGTCTTTCAGCACAATGACAATAACTATAAATTCACATTAACTCCAAGTTCAGGGTTTACAAATTGGAGTGG
The DNA here is from genome assembly GCA_032359645.1 of Pododesmus macrochisma. Classification (NCBI taxonomy): domain Eukaryota; kingdom Metazoa; phylum Mollusca; class Bivalvia; order Pectinida; family Anomiidae; genus Pododesmus; species Pododesmus macrochisma. The sequence continues at coordinate 14,141 of JAUMGZ010165731.1, forward strand.
GTTTCTCGGCTGGATGTCTGATTATGAGACTAATAGAGCACTATAAGATAGATATCAACAACTTTATATGCACATTAAACCACACAAGTCTAAAGTATTCCCTAAGATGTTGTTTTTTTTTTTTAAGTTTTATATATACACTTGCTGACTGTGTTGAATGCAATATTTCAGAGATGATATCAGGTCTAACAGAGCTATTACAAGATATAATATATTTCTGTTCAGATAGTGGTCATGATAAGATCTCTCCCTTGCTATGTGTTCTCCCGAGAGATGACCACTTTGATCTACATACTGACCTCTACTACGGCCAGTTACAAGGTCACACAAAATGCATGTTTACAATTTTAGAATGAATAATCGTGTACTGTTAGGTATATATCCATAATGTGTGGGTCATTAATTTTCTTGAGGTGAAGGGGTTAGCGAAGGTGATTCAAAATTCTAACAATTACAATAACAGCAAATTTGAGCTGACGTTAGTTCTATGTCATCCAGTGTTATCAACCTATCTACAGCTTGTACTTTAAGCGCAAATAAAATGTTTGTTTGTCTTTTCAGGGTTTAAAGTCCCTTTAACAAATGTTTAGGTCATATCAACACATCATCTAATTGTGACAGTGCACACTTATGGCAGCTTTATAGTGCTGTCTCACCGAAATATCATGCAGTAGACACATTGACATAATACTTCACTGGGTCACATTATCCTGACACCGAGCCAACCAGTCCTCCAACCAACTCAGAAATGCTGAGCACTTAGCAGGGAGTGAGAAAATTATTTAATGTTAATGTCTTAGGTTTGATGCAGCAGTGATTGAACCAACACCTACTTGAACACAAAGTAAACACTCTAACAACCAAGTATTGGCCTCAGTTGACCTGATGGTCCCAGGTCCGAATCCTGGCAGGCAGGTTGTATTTGTTGTGCCTGTTTCTGTTAGAGTATCAAAATAACAAGACACACATAATTAGGTTGTGTTCAGTGTGGTGGAAGCATGCGAACTCCCAAAATAACCAGCCACATTTTAGATTTGATTCACATTACACCAGATCTTAATTATGGCGCTGTGAGTTACTACTGTGTTGGCCACATGGAAAAGTAAAGAGATACTTCATACATTAATTGCCCTCAGAATAACTAAAGCTATAAAATGAAGCCACCAATTAAAATATGTGCAAGTAGCAGGTACTTTTTCTACTTTATACTGCATCGGTAGGTAGTTAAAAAGAGCAAACTATGCCATGTATGAGGCTGAATTAGATATAAGAACATTGTAGTACATTGTACATTTCATATTAACAGTGAAATGTACTCATATTTACAAATTTTTAGTCTTTTATTTACCTTAATTACCTTATCTTCATAAACAAACCAAACAATATTTGACAACTGTTTACAGCAGCCACATGCAAACATTAATGAAACTCTTTCGATTCAGTCTTAAAAGTGCACATTTAGTTAAAATAAACCAGTGTTAATTCATGTTGATGTTTTGTGAATAGATGTCAAATGAATGTAGACCAATTGTAATAGAGGGGTCATACATGTAAACTCCTACACAGCCCTCTGTATATACTTATAGTCACACTGAACTATAAACCCATCATAACAGTTAATGTCATCCCTGAATGGCACCATAATATGTTAAAGAGAATACACCATGCCAAGACCAAATTTACTTTTCTTTTTATGAGTCGCTGGATAGCAAGATTCCTGTTATATATCACAGTTTTTGGACTATGCAGATAAATTTTGATGTTTGATATATTACAGTTTTTTGCCTGTATACATAAACTTCGGTGTCTAATTTGTCTGGGTTTTTTTACTGCATGTGTATATCAATTTTGCTGCATTAAGATTTTTTTCAAGATTTATAAGAAATTTGTGTTATATTTATATATATATGTAAATTTTGTTTGACATAGAAAAATGAATTGCACTATTTTATAAGTTGATCGTTTCATACCATGTGGCCATAAATCTGTATAATGTATAATAAATCTGTATTGATGATAATCAATGTAGAAACAGATAGAAAGTTCTGTGCCACTTTTTAATGTGAAACTCAGTTATCATTGACTACTTTTTTACTGAGGATATTAATCTTTTTTACTGAGGATATTAATCTTTTTTACTGAGGATATTAATATTCCATTCGGAACTTCTAGCAATATTTATTCATTAGTATATGAATGATTTACAAAGCCACTGACCAAATAAATATAGCTGCATAGGTGTCAATCATCAATGTTGAAAATTCAGATGATCAAATAAAATCTGTTAAAACATCTCAAGTTATTGAGCAGAATGTACTTTTTTCGCAGAAAATATGAAAAAAGAAAGAAAAAAAGGAAAGAAAAAAAAGCAAGCAAGCAAGCAAGCAAGCAAGCAAGCAAGCAAGCAAGAAAGAAAGAAAGAAAGAAAGAAAGAAAGAAAGAAAGAAAGGGTAATTACTAAAAGTGCATAAAAGCATATGTGCTGGTAATTGCATAACAAATATGAGTACTTATAAACTTAAGTAAAACTGGATTCATATTAATAATGATATCTTACCACCAAAGGTTTTTTATCCGATGCGTACGGACGATAATCATCTATGTGTTCACACTCCTCTGCATTATGGGACATGCACGAACACAGTTTTATCAGAGATATTTTTCGTTTAACTTTTTTCCGTTTCACACGACTTATCTCCATATTGTTGTAATCCATTCCTAGTGTTTCTTTTTGCATCTACGATTTTCTTGCTTCTGGAGAAGTGGCCGCAAACACATAAAATCTGATCTACTCCAATGAATCCAAGTTATCCCTTTAAATCCAATGTGTACAAAAGTGACAGATTTAAAGCTCTTTAATGATGCTGATCTATTTGTGTAACCATGTAAGATTTTTTATCTGTATCACGCTGGTGCTTTCATACTGTATGCCCACCACAAATGGGAAGCAGCAAAGAGGTGAACTGTTTGAGATCTTCACATGAGACATTACACAAAACAGATGTTTGCGATTATTTCAAATGATTTCGGTCATTGTGGCCTCTGTTGATACATTATACACCTGTAGCAGAATAACCTAATTATGCATAGCTTATGTACTCAGTTATAGAAGCACAGGTTAACCCAACAGCAGGTGATTTCTATATTTATAGTGTACTTACGGCCAGCAGAAAATTGTTCTGCCAGTAAAAAATAAAGGTTAACAATATATGCTGCTTGTCAACTAGGAAGTTTTCAACTTTTATTGTTATTGAAATACTCAATAGTATTATACAAGTTAGGCTAATCCTATGTCATACTTAATTTATATTCCATTTTTTCTTCTTGAAAGCATACAAATCCAAACAGTTTTTAACTGGCCAAAACATTGCAGTGATTAAATGTTGCTGAAAGATTTTACTTTATGGTGTAAAATATTTAACTGGATTTAACAATGTTCCTAATACAATGCTTATACAAGTTTCAAGCAGCACTCTTAGTGCAAAATATGTTTCAATCATCTAATAAGCATGTTCAAAATTCTACTTTGTTTAACAATGTTCATAAGTTCTCTTTACTTAATTCTGATGACAACTTGTCAAACAATGTTCAAACTCTACTACACTGTTGAACAATGTTTCACTTCTCTACACTGTTGAACAATGTTCCAAATTCTACACTGTTAAACAATGTTTCACTTCTCTACACTGTTGAACAATGTTCGAAATCTTTACACTGTCAAATATGTTCCAAACACAATAAAACAATGTTTGAAAATTGCTACAAAGTTAAACAACTTTCAAAATTTCTATACACCATTTGGTTTACTACACTTTACCCTAAATCCATATTTGTTTAAAAGTCAAGAACAATTTACTTTATTAGTCACACATTCCACAGGATTACAGTAAAATGTGCAACCAAAACACTTCATAACACAGGTATACACACCACTCCTTATTTAATGTGGAGAATTGCACCTTCACCATGCATGGGTGTACTGCAAATTCAGGGTAAAATCCAGAACTCTTAAGTCTACAACAACTTAATTGAGGTCTCGTGGCAATTCAATCATTTCTGATAAAATCCTTATCTCTTTTACCAAGAAAATCATGATCAATTAAAGTCAGAAGTCACGAAACAGACAACTTGCATGTTCACACACAGTACAATATTTGTAAGCTAAATGCTGTGCAATACTGAGTATCATATATTGTAAAACTGTTTGATGGTTAAGTGCGAGTCTGTGTTTAGTAATCCTTGGTAAGTGGACAAGCAACTCCACCTGAAAAAGAAAGTAGTTTACATGATTAACCAGTCATAGAGAGATCGACCCCTACAGATCTATTAAAAGCAAATTCAAACTTTCTTTATTATTTTTTGTTCTCCTCACAAACAAACTCAAATATTCTTTATTATTTTTTGTTGTTGTTTTAACCTATTTTCTTGATATTTTGCTTCTTTTCTTTAAAGGAAATGTTGTTTTAAAAAATAATCTTGATATTTGCCTGATATATTTGTGTTAAAGTATAAAAGTGTGAAAACACTTCAGAATAAACGTATGAACATTTGTTTTACAGTTTCATGTTAACAGTAGAGTCTATTAAACACAGTCTAGCTATATACAGACAGTGTCTGTTTCAAAATAGTAAAACTGAAGCAGGATTATATAGTGCCATCTCTCTGGAATATTATATCACATACACATTGACATAATACACTTTCTTAGTCCAATTTTTATCACACTGAATTAACCAACTCCTTTTGATATTCTAAAAATGGGCGGTCGATTGGCAATTGAAGTCACAATTAAAAAAAATAAATATATTAAACATGTGCGCAGACGATGTTTTTCATTTCCATAAAACTGAATAGTTCAATGAACCGACTCTACATTAAAATAAAATCAATCTGAAATAATAATCTCATCTTTTCCTCAACATGCTATTTTTTTTGTTTTGAATTTCTATGACAAAAGAATCAGAGGTACGACAGAAGTCATAAACTGGTTAGACTCATTGTGATAATTAAGCAACATGATCTGGTTTATTCCACTTTCTCTGGGTGAATGTATATATGTGGTTTTTTTTCAAGTTAATATTCGAAATGTGAAATAGAAAAAAAAAATGATACAGTGTCATTGACCGCATTAATACAGACCTAGACATTTGTCTGAAAACTTTAACATTTAATTTAGCGAAACATGGACATAGAAGAGTCAGTAGACGATTATATCATCATGATTTCTAAAGTTCATCTTGTTATATATGTATTAACAAAGAGATCATAAGCTTAGAGTGACTGATATATATCAGAAGACATAAAGCTGTTACAATGGTTTATACAATACAATGTACAAGTCTACGTCTCAACAAAACTTATAAAACAGATACATTTAAATAAAAAAATTCTTTTGTACAAATAGCTAGTGCATACCGTTTCAAGCATTGATTTAAACATGTATTTGGTAATTACACAATAATTACAATCTGAAATAAATTACATAAATAACAACCAAATTTGATGTACTTAGCAAAATAGCAAAAAGATCAAAAATGTCAATTACAATTTTAAATTTTGCACAAAAAAACCACATCCAAACACATGATTTTCTTAACAGTAATAACATCATACCTGTTTAAATAAGACAAAAATAAACATCTACCATCCATAACTTTTACAATGGGTTAATTTACAGCTAGTTTCCACACAAAACCAACTATTTATACAAAGTAATAGGCTTCCACAGCCAAAATAAAGACTATAACATGTGGAGCATGTATATAAAGCTGTACCTTCAAACATAAATACACTCATTATTCATATTTCATGTCTTCTATCCATCTAAGTCGGTGTGCATTTCCAGATATAGTTAAGTGGATATTGCAAAGTGATTATAATACCCCTATGTTTTCTACAGGTTATATCAATATTTTCCCCAGAATACTGACAATCCTCTTTGACCTACACTTCCAGCTATTAACCAGTTTATGACTGTTGTTTGTTAAAGATAAAGGCACTTTCTTTATGAAGAAGTGAAAAACAAGATTTTTTTTAAATTTTCTTAATTTGAGGAACTTTTTAAATTTAAACACTTCAACTGTAAATGGTTTAAAGTTTGTGATTATTGGTCACTACACAGTTAAAACGGATGATTTATTCTAACAATAGGTTGCATTGTGACTTCAAATAAATATTTCATAAAACACCTGTTTCAGTCTGACCTGGATAAATGCTGTCGAGTCTAAGTGTGAAGTATAAAGTTTTCATATATACTTATATCCAATCAATAAAAATGTATTCATCTCTGTCAAATTCAATCACACGAAATACAGCAACTCATGTTCATATTTTATACACGTTTGTGGAGATCTCTAGAGCTTAATAGCTGTGTAGCAAAAATAATGATCCCAGTATACCATAATTACCGAGTCTGAGATAAACATGCATACCAGTCAAAGAACAGTTAGTTATTCTAACAAAACAAAACATGAACTTGATTTTATTTCTCACACTTCAAAAGTGATAAAACAATTACAGAACTCTCCCCTGTACTGTTATTGCAAAAACACAATTATAGACAGATTTCCACTAGCTTAACATTTTAACTTCTGTGTCCGGCAATGTTCTTAACACCCCTTTGTCTGTAAACAATTACTTTTGAAATATAAATAAGATACATGAAAATGAACAATGGTTCACGTACCCTATTGATACCTTGATCGGAAGGTTTTGCCAGTGTTATTAAGTTTGTGTACATGAATTGATCATTATGTATTGATACTATATATCTGAATGTATCATCCTTTTGTGGACATGCAAGGTCAATAGACTTCTGTAAATAGTTGAGTGTGAAAGGAACAATTGGAAACTGTCCACTGAAAGGTCCAATTATCAAGCTGCCACTCAACCACTCACTCACTTAGGTCAACACGTAAGAATGACATTTAAATGTAACCTTAAACAATAATATTTTGGAATTATTGATTGTTTAAAAGCCAAATAAAAATTACTCAGAGCAACAAAACAGACGAAACAATGGAAAACAAATTCTTTTTTAAAATGTTCTTGGTTTACCACAGAACTGATATTTTCTGTATGACCATTTATGAACATAAAAAACCAGCCTCAATACTACATGTCACGTGAGGTGTACCAAGCTCACCTGATCAATTAAGAGTTTAAAACACAAGATAATCATCTCCGATCTTCATATTTGTTGTTAAACATAATTTACTCCCTTCTCTGGCTTTTTATCCAATATTTCTGTAAATACTTTACAACTCTCCTTTAACATCTTAAACCTCTGGTGCACAACGAAGGGCATTGAATTTTCTTCAGAGTTTTCAATAAATTTTATTCCCTTATAATAACTTCCGACTGATGAAGACATATTCTGAATGGTCCATATATTCCATTCCTTGTTGTTAGCCATAATAGTTGTAGATGCATGAACTATGTTCCTAATTAACGCTGATTTTTAGGTTCTGTGTTCAAAGTCCAGAATTTATACCTTATAAAATCCTATTTGTAAAGATATACATGCACTAGCTGTGTTCCAAGCTTTCCCTAGATTGTATTCCTGTTTAGCTCAAAATGATGAAAATTTAGGAAGATATATATATAATTTTTTTTTAAATAGCATTCCTCTTAATCTAAAAGTGACAAATACACTTTCTATTCCAAGTTTGTCAGTAGCTGTAAATATCCACTTTGTATTTCTAGAAGTTGTAAACATCCACTTTGTTCCTCTAGAAGCATTTCAAAGTTTTAACTTTTGCACAAATTCAGCAATAACAGTTCATTCTTAAGGTATTTCATCTTTCATAAAAATAATTACCGGTAAGATTCCATCGTTAAAGAGTTGTTGACCGATTTCCTTGAAAATAACATGGTCATTAAGAATGTAAAAAATACAGCAACAACATTGCAGATCTGTTACAGACAGACACACAACATTGCCTGTCTGTACTTTAACATGTCACAATATTATAACTAACACACAATGTAATTAACACAGTACCAAGTTACCAAAACACTTGAGCGAGGACGCCAATACTCAAGACATATATACTTCGAAAACATTACAAACTACACAAACGTATCAACATTCGTTGTACCAATAAAAGCAAAGATGTAACTTTAACTCAAAACATTAAACAATCTTATTAGCTACAAACTAATTAACATACTCAGTGATTACCTGAAACGTTCAAAGCACGAAACATTGTGATTACGCTGTGTAATAATTAACAACTAGGTAATTACGTGAAACGTAACAGAGTTAACCCCTTTGCTGTATGTGCTGCACATTCATGCTGAGCTGATTACTGTGTGTAAACCTCCATGTAATACCTGTCCGTACATTCCTCTAGCTCCAATAATGGAACAATCAATTGTCAATTGTCCTGCTTAGGACCCATACGCTTGGTGTAGCACGCATCACAGTCGTCAGCCGGCATTGCATGTCCTGAGTGCATTCCCTTACCTGTACGACTATTATAGCTCTGCTGATGAAGACACAGGTGAATCAATTTTATCTCAGTTTGCAATATAAATAGCCTGGTATGTTGGTTTGGGACGTCCATAATTAGTTCGCGATCACTTCATGAATAAATTGGAATTGTTGATTATTAATTGTCTTTAAAATAACATTGCTACAAGAGATCATGTTCTAACCAGATTCACATCTTAATATCATTAACATATGAAGTTGATTGTAGTTTGTCTTTAAAATCCATATTTTGACAACTTCATGATTTGGACATAATTTTGCATTGTTACTAGAATCTGCATGATTATCTTACTAGACACTGTGTCACTCAACATCACTTTGATATCATCCTTAAAATTAAACAATTTTACCCTACAAAAACATGTATCACATACTTTAAAAAAAATTCTTAACACATGATCTCTCAAAAATAGACATGTTATTACATTACAAACCTGAATAAGTCTAAAATCCCTGCATTATATCATTGGTAAATGGTTTGTTTAATCAGGGCTTAACGTTGGTTCCACAGTATTTCACTCATATCAGCAAATTAGTAAATCAGAAAAAATGATGATTTACCTGTTGATCTTGCAACAGCAGACCATGCACAAAAACAGGTACACCAAGTTTACACAAACAGAGAAATAAAACTGCCCAAATATTCACAAACAGAAAAATAAAATGTGTCCAGGTGATCATAGGTAATAAACACAGATGTATAAAGGTGTCCAGTCATGATTACAGGTATCTCTTTACAGGTGATGTACGTTACAGTCGTAGATAGGCTTAACAGGTAAATATGACAGTTTGATATAAGACAGTCACACCTGATGGTGGTACTTCAATAATCTATAGGTATATATACAGATATAACACTCATATCTGATGATGGTTTTATATAGATAGGTATACAGTTAGTGATAAATACATGATAAAGCATTGTTTGTACAGGTACATCTGATTAATACATGATAAAGCACTGGTTGTACAGGTACATCTATAAATTGATGTGAAAGTGCCAGGCATAATTTGATAGGCTTTCTAAAGTCCTGAAAGAAAGAAATTTGGTGGGTTTTTCTTTATGTCCCTTAAGATATGCAGAAAACGAACTCATTTTGTAAACTCAAGGTAGATTGTCTAAAGTTGCAAAAAAACAACCACAAAAACCAGAAAATCTGATTTCAAATTTTGTATCATTGTATATTACAAAAAGCTCTTGTTCATAAATTTTAATGATATTACATGTAGTACATAAAAGTAAAAAAATTTACTAATCAAATTTTGTTTAACAAAATGAATCAAATTGTAACTATTGTCCATGTAAATTTCATTGTGACTTAAAGTGCCAAGGACAACTAACCATTGTTATTTTTCTTCAGTTATCAACTAGAGAGAACTATACAGTGTAAGAAGACCAGCAAGTTGTATCAAGAAACAAAACCTCTATGTAATAAAATGCCTACCCAGTGTTGCCGTGAAGTAAATTTAACACATTCACTTGCTGCTTTTTGCAGCAAACTTCTAATTCAAATTGCAGTAAGGTGAATACGTAATTTTCTATAAATAGCCACTTTTTTGAAGTCCAAGAAAGCTGCATGATTGACGATAAATCCACAGCACTCGCATATGAATATCCCGATTATTGTGCAATCAATCACGAAAAATGTCACAACAACTGCCTTCTGCCAATCGTCTTCTGGCCGCCCATGTTGACATCTTTGGCATGGAGCGCCATTTTCTGTATTCAGAACGACGTCAGTGTCTTAGCTATAGCCATAGAGAGAGTTTCTGCGAGCTATTGTCAACACACACAAACACACAGTATTAATACTGCTGCTGTACGTGTGCTCCACGATCAATAACACAACAATTTGTCTTCTTCTAAATCTACTTGTCTGCAAATAAGTCAATAAATCTTACCATGAGTTGTCTCCCTCTGTGAGGAACTCTTATTTCCATGACTAACCTTTTTGTGTCACAGAGGAATGAATTGTCTCCCTTTTATAATAGACATTGAAAGCAGCTTTTTTTCTTTTCAATCCAAATAACATTCAAGGAATGGGGTTAATGATTCCTGCTTATTAAGTGCCATTTATTGTAAATAGTTAAACTTAAATGCTAGAACTCTTTTAAATCAACACCTGATATTCAAAGCCTGCTGATATCGCATGTAAATACTATATTTTTCTACAATTCAAAACTCAATGTCAGGTCTTGTACCAACTAGAAATTGACAGAAAATTCCTCGATAAATCACATAGAAGCAATCGGTAATAAGATACCCTAGAACAATTAATAATATAATTTCAGCATTTATTATTAACAAAGCCATATTGGCTTCAGTACCACTGCATTGTTAAGATACAATAGTTGTAACTTTGTTTTTCAACAGCGTTCATACGCAGGTTTAATGCCAGGTAGTGTAACATCAGTGAGAATCGAACAATTTTTCCTATATATAGATACAAATAGTACATTGAGTATTAATGTGTTTTTAACAATACTGGGTAAGTAGATCGTGAAGATTTAAGTTATTTAGGGCTCAGTGTTGTGTTTCGGATGTACTTTTCTACAACAAAACTGTTACAGTATAATATTTGATGTATTTAACACAGTAGACCACTGTTATTGTAATGATTTTGTAGTGAGGTTTTAGAGTACTTGCATTTTGTAGAAATCTTGAAATAAATTTCAATCTTAATTCTATATGAAAATAAAAAATTGGTTGTTACACCTTATATTAATCAGATACATATTCAATCCTTCTGGTTTGACATTATGATTATACACTTCAAGTTTCAGTCTCAGAAACTGTCACATATATATAATAGAAATACAGAAAGGGGTTTCAAAATCTATAAATTTATAATTGATTTCAATTACATAGAATTGACAGAATCAATTTAAGTATGCAGCGTTCCGTAAGAAAGAATTAACACACACAGGTAGTGTAGAGACAAAACGACTTTACCACAGCAATCAATTTATTTAAAGTCATAACTTAGCCTTGACACAATTTAAGTCTTAACATTACTTGGGTTCTTTATGTATTGATAAATCAATTTATATGATTTTAACATGAATCTCTCCCCACTTAACACAATGTCCTGATATATAATTCAGTAAAGTTGTTAGCTGTAATATATGTTACAGTGAACACATGTACATTTAAGTTGCAGTCTAAAAGTGATCAATTTCTATTATTTCTCTTTCTGCCTTATCTCGGGGTGTATCAATGTTAACCTTCTTGCTTGATTACATCAAGACTTCAGTCATATAAACAATAACAATCGTCACCTTGTCAAAATTGGGCGGTGATTTTGATAAATGTTGATGAAAGATAATAGAATTTCACATGATATTGACAATAATTTAGAGTGATAAGAAAAGTCATTTGACCCTGCAATATACATGTATGAGCTTGGGATAATATCAGACGTTGTATACATCAAACTGAAAGCAATACAGATTTTAATATTGTTCGCAATTGAACTTGTAAATCTGTTGTTAAACACTTTGTTCACAATGGAACACATAAACCTGTATCAAAATCTAGTGCCCAAGTTGAATATACTGTAGAATCAGAAATATTCGTTAGGCTAAAATTTGGTTGTTTTGGAGATAAAGTGATTTCGTTGACATAAAATTTCGTTGAAAATACTTAAGGTGATCTTTTTAGAAGGTAAGTGAAAAATTTCGTCATGGTTTTAATTTCGTCGATCTTTTACAACAACGAAATAAACGAAATTAAAACCACAACCAAATTTTCTGATTCTACAGTATATCAGAGCTAGGAAAATAGATTACAATGTGGTACATATATTAACAAAACAGCAGACACGAAAGTTAAACTATCGTCTCCATTTCTTTATCAGTGGACCAGTACTATTTCAAAGATCCACGCAATTATTTTAATTAGTTAATGTTTATTGAATTCTGCTGATCTTGAGAACTCTAAATAACAATTAACTGACTGAGTACAATTTTTATTTCAAGTTCACAAAGTCAGCAGAAGGTTGTTTCCTGATCATTTGTTCCTTACAATCTTTTCCGAACTTTTTTTTGGCTTAAGATTTCTTGATTTGACAAACAGAAGAATTTATGTTCAAAGACTAATGCAGGAAACATTATCTGAAGACTTGTAAGAAATGGCAGACCCATCTCAAAAGGTATAATACCCTCTAAAACCATCTCTGATGTTCTTCTGAACACATCTCCAAAACAAGTCATGCAGAAAATAGGAGTCAATAAAAAGCTTGAATTTCTCATTCACAACACCATTGAACACAAACATTTAAGAGATCAGAGATACTTTAATGTCTTCTATGATTCCTTGATAATGAGCCAACTATACTTCTGTCTATAATGACCAATAAGCCATACAGTTTGTAAAATTAAGGCAGATATAAAGAATTATTTGCTTGTAATGTCTATGTTTTCAAAAATGCAAATTTGTAAGATGCATGATCAACGTTATTTCCTTTCATTTACACTAAAGTACGTTCATTGTACGTTCTGTATGCAACATGGCTTCTCTAAGAAATTAGGAGCAATGTTTTCTTTCCAAATAATGAAACTGTCACTTGTTTTCACAAATTCTGCAGAACATTTTCATATCAGCTTTTTCATTTTGTTCAGGATCAGTGGAAATAATCAAAACATTAGTGATGTGATAACTTGGGCTATGAAGTTGATCCCCAAATAAATCATGAAAAGATATTTGCTGTTGCTGCCTCCTTCTAAACTCAGTTAAAGTGGGTAGAGCTGTGATTTATCAACTCAGAGTCAGCAAATAAAGACAATTTTTTTATGAGAGTTGTATCTGTCTCATGATTGGATATATCAATTTGGCAAAATCACAACATTATATATAACAACCAATTACTGATACAAGACAAACTTTGTATCAAATTGTTTGAAAGTTTTGTCAAGATCAGGATACATCTGGATACCTAAATCTGCATTAGATATTATCTGTTATGCTTATTTACATGGCCACCAGGTTACACTATCAAACATGAGATACACATCTTTTGTAGATAAGCCGGTGTCTATTGTAGATAAGCCGGTGTCAACACGTGATGAAGATAATGA